>JAVJIF010008352.1:0-46330 GCA_038442645.1 Agave tequilana | reverse complement strand
TGGATGTGAATTCATGGATCTCACTGATGTACTTTCTCCAGACATCTTCATAACTGATTCCTCAAAGCAATGTGGAAACAAACGGAGTTAGATAAAACAAACTAGATAAAGATAGGATCTTTACCTCCATGCGAAACCCTCGAAGAGTTTTTGAAGCAATCTACTCCTCCAAACTGATTCCTCGAGCAATCTACACGCTGTTTTGAGATCGACACACGATCCCACAAATAATCCCAACGCTGCTCCGAGATCGACACACGATCTCCGCCAAACAGCAACGATTCCCTTGAATCAACAGATGATCCCACACCGAACCTGGGATGCTCTGATACCAATTGTTATGCACAGGGGAACAACAACCACTCTTGAAGAATCGCCCACCTAGAGGAGACTTGATGCAGCGGAGAAGCACCAACATGACAAGAACAACGAACAACAGAGAAAACACATCAACACAATACTTAATGAGGTTCGGCAACGTGCCTACATCCTCGGGGGAAGGGAGAGAGATTTTATTGATTCAACAATCAATACAAACTAATACAAGAGAAAAAACTTGAGAAGATTCTTGGGGATACAATACATGAGGGCTCTAGCCCCTATTTATAGCCACAGAGTCCCTGGATTTAAGGAAACCAAGATTGGATTCGATCCCATCCAGAAAAGGAATCCGAATCCTAAAAGGAAAGTCAAAACGCGCCTGTCGGTCGACCAGCCGGTTGGCCGATAGGTGCCACGGTCAACCGCTCCGATCGACCGGGCCCAACCGAGACTAAGGCCTTGTCAGTCGGACGACCGGGCGGTCGACCGCTTCCTTCCTGTGCACGTTCGTGCACGCCGGTGGACCGGGCGGTCGACCGGCCTCCTCTACCGGTCGACCGGGCGGCCGACCGGGAGCATAACCTGGCCTTCTCTAATGCGTCATTTCTCGCTCCTTGATTTCTGATCTCTGTGCTAACTTCCTCTATTCCTCTATCTCCTCTCTCCCACAAATAATTATATTCAAAAGTTAAAAGTACTATTTTATTTATAAGAAATAGTGGCCCAAGAAGACAAAACTTTAAACAAACTGCTTAGGTCTACAAATTAAAAGTTTACCTCATGATATAAGACTTGTTGGAACTCAATATATAATATGTTGAGGAAAGTATTACTTATTGGACTATAATAGATCTGCTTATTTCACAGAATTTCCTGATTAAAATATTTTCGAGAAGAAATAGAGAATTTGTTATGTAGTTTGTGAATTTCTACAAAGATTTGAAAGAGTGATAATATTAGTTTAGTGTTTTACGAGTTAACTAAAATTATTGAAGTGATTTATACATACCGAAATGATTTTATCTTAAAGATATTATTTCACCTATGGAAGAAAATTTCAATAAGTATTTTAAAGATTTTCCTGCTATACTTTATTTTGCTACTATTATGGATCCTCATATTAAATTTGAAAGATGTAAATATTTACTTGAATTTTTTATAAAAAATAAATTATTGTGATTCTGCTCTAATATGGATAGATATTGAAAATTCTATAATAATTTATATGATTTTTATGAATCTCAATTTAGAAATAAACAATCATCTCCCATCTTGCATATTCATCTAGGCTTAGAAGTTCTTTATTATCTGTTTATTATTTACATCAAAAATATCAAAAAGCTCTGATACATTGAATGAGCTTCATTATTATTCAACTCTTGTCATAACTCTTGAGATTGATATAAACTCAGGATTTGAAAATTTTAGTGTTTTGGCATAGTGGAAATCACAAGAATCAACCTATCATATGCTTTCTATTATGGCTCATGATTTACTAGCCCCTCATGCCACTATGATAGCATCAGAGTCCGCTTTTAGTACAGCTGGTCGAGTGATGATTGATACGAGAAACTGTTTAGCATCAGAAGCCATCGAGATGAGCATTTACAGGAAGGATTGGCTGGATGTAGAGATGAGAAGCTAAAATAAATCAGTGAAAGAAATCATTAAAAACACTCTAGAACATGATTGAAAAAATAAAGATCTACAATATTTGAAGACTTATAATTTGTATGTATAAATGATAAAATATTTGAAGGCTTATAATTTTTAAATATGAATGATAAATTTCTAATATTTTTAAGGGATTTTGTTTCAACTGACCTATGGCAAACTATAATTAGAAAAAAAATTTACTCACAAAATTGAATTGGATTCCACCACCTCGTTTTTAAAGAATGGGTGCGTGCCAATGTGTCAAGCTTATAAGCGCTACTGAGGGTCAAGCGCCAACGTGTCAATCGCGGAAACATCATTGAGCATGCTTTAGAGCAGTGAAAAAGACTTAAATTCTTCATTTTTCCTTCCCCCGTAGTATTAAGCTGAGGACTGCGATCATGATCGCAACCTTCACAAAATATCCTATTTTTGAGTCTTTATTAGGACTGCGACCATGATCACAGTTCTCACAAAAATGCCATGCTTCTAAGTCTTTACGAGACTGTGATCATTATCGCAGTCCTCTTTATTAGGACTGCGACCATGATTGTGGTCCTCATAAAAATGTCATGTTCCTATGTCTTTATAGTGTAGACTGTCTAAAAATCACTGAGGATAAGTCATCAGAGAGCAAAGTCTATACTCTAGACGTGAGGCTAATCATAGCCACTCAGAGCTTGAAGCCAACGTCCCAGCTTCACTTTCCACCGCTACATCAAGAACCCAGCATTAAACAAAGAAAAGATTTGAGCTTGAATATCTTCTCTCTCCTGTAATCAAAATTTTTGAGATTGTTGTAATCTTTCATTGATTCAAGAAATTTTTACGCTTCACATTCTCCAGATTTTTCCCGAGCAAGCATATAGGACTGCACCATGATCACAATCCTCTTTATTAGAACTCAGACCATGATCACAATCCTCACAAAATTGCTTTGTTTTTGAGTTTTTATTAGGACTGCAATCAGATTGCATTCCTCACAAAATTGCGCTATTTTAAATCTGACTCTTTCTGCTATGTGATCGATTCGATTCGATCTGATCCCCTCTATCATCTCGAAATCAAGATCGAATAATTTATAATGTTGAATCGCTTGTGACGAGACTCACCTGTAGTGGTAAACACGCTTCCTTCAGGCCAAGCGGTGAAGAACAATGTCTGGATCTGAGAAAGGGGTAAAAAAGAAACCAAATTATATGGAAAGAAATATCCAATTGGTTTTTACTTATGTGGATGAGGTTGAGGCCAAATAAATTATAAATCTCAGTTTTTACTAATTATTTTAAGAAATAGGTGGCTGTAGCCATTTTTTTCATTTTTTTTAATCCATACTTCAATTGTATTTGTATAAATTTATCCAATTTATTGGATTATTAATAAAAAAATTTACATTTGCATTTCACAACTTGTAGCAATTTTGTCAGATTTTGTGGAGTTTTTTTGAATTCTTCATATTTTTTTGGGCTTTTAACATTTTTAAAAGGAATATTTCGCTATAGTCACCTTGCTTAATTAGAAAAAAAACTAATAATCATAATTTGATTCGCTACATTCTCATTCACGTCAACAAAAACTAATTTCTCCCAACCGTCACTTGTTTATATATCTTCATTTCTTATTTTACCATTTTTCATTGAACCTGATGTTGATCACCCCTCAACCTTGACCCCGACACAAAGTAATTCACAAAAATGAGTTCTGTGAGGACTGGCTGAGAAAAAGGGCATTTTGTAAGGACTGCGCAAAATCTCAAAAATAAGGTATTTTATCCCACTCCTCTTTTAGGACTGCGATTATGGTCGCAATCCTCATAAAGATTCAAATATAGAGTATTTTTGTGAATACTGTGATAATGATCACAATTCTAATAAAGAGGACTGTGACTATGGTCGTAATTATAATCACAGTCCTCATAAATAGTGCATTTTATGAGGACTGTGATCATAATCGCAATTCTCAAAAATTGGGCTGCGATTATTTGTGAAGACTGCGATCATAATCACAGTCCTCAGAAATAAGGCATTTTTGTGAGGACTGCGATCATAATCACCGTCCTCTATGCGGTGATCATTTGGTTAGGACTGCAATCATAGTCGCATTCATAAAAAATAAGGCATTTTTGAAGCGGTCTGCTTTTTTTTTGGAGCGATTACTGATCGGCAAAAGCAAGTACTAAAATAAGAGAAGGAAGTGTGGGTTGATGTTACTGCTTTTGCGATTCTTCCGTAGTAGCAAAGTGGCTATACGGATCGTATCTACAAGGAGGGAGAGCGATGGAAGCTTGATGTGGCTTCAAAGTTTAAGAAGAAAGAAAGTTCTTATTTCAAAATAAAGAATTGAAAAGTGAAAACAAGTTGTTTTTAAGAATAGTTGGAAAATATTTTGGCAGTTTGTAAAAGGGATATTTTTTCTTAGTTGTAAAAATGCATGGCTAACTTTCTACTAAGTGCTCCCACTAATTTTAACTTTTGGAAGATATCCTCACGATGGATCATTGGTGAACACAAACCTTTTGCATTGGGACTATTCACGTGGAAATCGAGTGAAAGTTCATCCTAAAACTTAGCTTTACACGGCAAAACTCGGACATTCCCTTATCAAGATCCGATAGAAGGCGAGAATAAGGGAAGACTCGAGTGCACTATTGGCATCGGCAAAGTTAAAAGGAGAAGTCTCTAACTTACAATAACAAGTAAAGTACACAACTCATAGATCATCAAAACTCATTAAGCATGAAGTATAAGAAAGTAAATACTTGTAGGTAAATTAGAGTTAGAACCCTCGTCTTAAGATGCCATAGCTCTTGTTTGCATAAGGCTTGTTTGACACTATTGACTCATTTGGGTTATCAATCAAGTGTTAGAAATTAGTGGGTTAGTAGTTAGTTAGTCATGCTAATGAAAAGTTAGTTAGCCATAAAAGTAAAAGAAACAACAAAGAAAGAAGTGGAGAGAGGGAGTTATACATCAAGAAAACAAAAGAAAAGAAAAGTTAAAGAGAGGACGTTACATTAAAACAAAGTAAAAGAAAAGAGGTGAAGAAGAAAGAAGTTACACTACAACAAAGAAGCAAAAGTAAATGGCAAAGACAAGTAAATTGGAAAGAAGGAAGAGAAGTAGTACTTGTATTATCTTGTCACCCTTTAAATACAACACTTTACACACTCTCTCTCTTTCACTCTAATGGCTAAAACTTAAAAGTAGAAGAAGAATAACAACAACAATTATAAACCTAAAAACAAGATTACAAAAACTTGCTCTAACTCTGGATCTGTCCAAACTGAAGACCCCAGGGGGGTATTTATAGGCACCAGGGGAAAGGGGGCCACGTGGGAAGCACGTGGCCCAAAACGCAGGCGCTTACGCGCCCAAAGGACCGCGTTTTCGCGGCCCAGGTAGGGCGGCATGCGCCCAGTTTTAGGCAGTGCGTCGCCCAGTCTGTCTTCTGTCCACCTGAGCTCCTGGATTTTCGATTTGATGCCCTGGGCTGACAAAATCTTCACTCTAAAGTTAATGGCTACTTGGTAGGCTCTTAATCACCAATTAAATGGTGATTTAGGTCTTCTTCTTCATTTGCACACCATGGACTTAGGATCAAGCAAGCAAGGTTTAATTAGCAAATTTTTACATGAAATAAATATGAGAATGTGATGAAAATTATGCAAAATTAGAGACTAATCACTCCCCCACACTTATCTTTTTGCTCGTCCCGAGCAAAACAAAAATGAAAACATTATTACACCACTTTCATAGGTGACGCGATTGCACTGAGCATGTACAACAAGCCGTTAAACATCTAGGTTTCCCCTAGAGGAGTAGTGTTGTCTCCTGAGAGTTTTCAGCGGATTGCACCCACAAAATCCAGTAAGTAAAGAAAAGAAGTTAGTTGTTAGAAAGAAAATTTTTTTTAAATTAAAAAGAACTTTCAATCATCTAAGTAAAAATGACCGAATGATATAAGAATTAGGTTTAACCCTCATAAGTTCTCTTATATTTTAGCCTACATAAATGAAGAAACTATGGTTTTTCTTTTAAATTTAGAAAGGATCTTGTACTTCGATTCATTCTTTTATTTTGCTTTAGATAGATATGCATAATGTGTAAGTGTGATGTGCTTGGGATTTTTCAACTCAACTTTGAATATCATTTAATTTTATTAATATTTACTTATTATTCTTGGTTCCATTAGGCTTTCTACTTCACTTATGTAACACATATCAAACCGATGACTCCCAAATCAGATGGTCTTAGGGCACCAGGTGGAAAAACACCCTGCAGGTCAAATATGCAAGTGGAGTAGGCCACGAAATCAAGATTTATTATTGTATATAGATTTTTTTTTTGGCGTGAGTAATAATGCTTCTGGAGGCACAATTATCCAGCTTTTTTTTTTCAGAGTTGTGTCTCTAAATCCCAAGCATGTGTGTGTGGGTTATGCATATCTACTAAGGCTAAAATAAAAGGTATGAGTTATTTTCCTTATCCCTCCTAACTTTTTAGTCAAACCCATCTTTTTTGTTTAATTAGGCAAAAATAAAGATTCATTAATAAGGTTCCCATAATTCCTACAATCATTTGGTATTTTTATAAAGAATATGAAATTTCTTTTCAATCTGGATTTTTTTTTGAAAGAAGGAATAGAATAAAAGGAAAAAGAAAAAGTGTTAGCACCCCCACACCTATCTAAGGCATTATCCTCAATGAATGCATATGGAAATGCAAATGCAATAAATAGGGAGAAGAAAATGATGTCACCGTCTTCGTGGACTCCGGCCGACCAAGTGCGAATAGGCTAAAGAAATGTCAAAAAGAATGTACACGGGGTAAGCATATAAATTTTTTTTTTATTTGTTTGTTGTGGTTAGGTGTATGACGGGGCAAAAAGAGTCAGCACACTATCATCTGAAGTCATAGGCTCAGTGGTCAAGAAGGGCTTCAGTCTTTACCCGTTCACTTTAAATTCCATATTGTTCTTAGAGTCTGCAATAAGCACAACACTGTGTGGGAAAACAGCGCACACAATGAACGGTCCCGACCACGAGTTTTCAGCTTCTCCCGAAAATATGAAGCCTAGAGTTATATGACAGAACCCTATCTCCCGGAGCAAAATTTTTCCGGGTTATGATTTGGTCATGAAAAAGTTTAGTCCTGCTCTTGGTGATTCGGGCATTCTCACAGGCTTCATTTCGTATCTCCTCTAATTCTGAAATCTGTAGTTTTCTAAGTTCACCGGTCTTGGTCAGATCAAAGTTGAGTTGCTTAATTGCCCAGAGGGCCCGTGTTCTAACTCTACTGGCAGATGATAGGCTTTTCCAAACACGATTCTATAAGGAGACATCCCCAGATCTGTTTTAAAAGCAGTGCGGTAAGCCCATAATGCATCATTGAGCTTAACCGACCAATCCTTTCGGTTTTGTCCGACAGTCTTTTCCAGAATGAGCTTGATCTGTCGGTTGGTGACTTCGACCTGCCCATTTGTCTGAGGATGATACAGAGTTGATAACTTGTGATTGATGGAAAATTTTCGCATCAGAGTTTCAAAAACTCTGTTGCAGAAATGTGATCCATTATCACTAATTATCGCTCTGGAGGTGCCAAATCGGGAAAGATGTTCTTTGAGAAATTTGACAACCACTTTGTTGTCATTCGTCTTAGTTGGCACAGCTTCTACCCACTTAGAGACATAATCTACAGCAACCAAAATGAATTGGTTGCCGAAGGAATTGGGAAATGACCCCATGAAATCAATACCCCAAACATCAAAAATTTCAACTTCAAGGATCGGGTTCAGGGGCATCATGTCTCTTCGTGAAATCTTCCCAATTTTCTGACAATTTGCGCATGACTTGCAAAAATGATATGAGTCTTTGAACAAAGTGGGCCAGTAGAACCCACTTTGTAGAACCTTCTCTGCCGTCTTGCGGGGACCGAAGTGTCCTCCGCATGCAAGGTCATGGCAAAAGCTGAGCACACTCCTCTGTTCCTCCTATGGTATGCATCGCCTAATAATTTGGTCGGACAATACTTAAAAAGATACGGTTCTTCCCAGAAGAAGTATCGTACTTGGGCAAAGAAGCGGTCTTGGTCTTGCTTTATCCAGTCAGCGGGTAATTGTCCCGTGGCCAGGTAATTAACAATGTCCGCATACCAAGGTTCCTTAAGAATGGCTAGGATGTGCTCTTCTGGAAAATCCTCGTTGATCGGAGCTTGGATGTTTGGTGCATTTGGAATTCCTGAGAGATGATCAGCGACCACATTTTCTATACCTCGTATATCCCGGATTTCTAAGTCAAATTCTTGAAGCAAAAGGATCCACCGAATCAGTCGGGCTTTTGCTTCCTTCTTGGTCATGAGGTATTTCAGAGCCGAGTGATCCGTAAAAATCACCATCTTCGAACCTAACAAGTAGGGCCGGAACTTTTCTAACGTAAAGACAACGACCAAGAATTCCTTCTCAGTCGTTGTATAGTTCTGTTGGGCGTCATTCAAAGTCCTACTCGAGTAATAAATCACGTGCTGTCTATTGTTTATGCGCTGTCCTAGAACAGCACCAATAGCAAAATCAGATGCATCATACATGATTTCAAATGGCTGGGTCCAATTAGGAGTAGAAATGATAGGCGCAGAGATAAGTTCTTGCTTAAGCTTTTCCCATGATTAAAACACTCATCGTTGAAATCAAAGGGCACGTTCTTAGCAAGCAGGTTGGTTAAGGGCCTAGCGATTTTACTAAAATCCTTAATGAACTATCGGTAGAACCCAGCACGCCCTAGAAAGGATCTAATATCCTTGAAGCTTTTGGGTGGTGGAAGTTTAGCAATCACTTCTACTTTAGCCTTATCCACTTCTATGCCTCTCCTCGAAATCTCATGGCCCAAGACAATCCCCTGTCTCACCATGAAGTGATATTTTTCCTAGTTTAGAGTTAGGTTCTTCTCAATGCATCTTTGTAGCACTAACTTTAAGTGATGAAGACACTGATCAAATGAATCTCCGTAGATGGAGAAGTCATCCATGAAATCTCAAGAAAACGTTCTACCATGTCAGAGAATAAACTAAGCATGCACTGTTGGAACATTGCGGGAGCATTGCACAATCCAAAAGGCATGCGCCGATAAGCAAAGGTTCCGAACGGGCAGGTGAACGTCGTCTTTTCCTGGTCTTCTGCAGCAATGGGGATTTGATTGTATCCCGAATACCCATCTAGGAAGCAGTAGTACTCATGTCCAGCCAAACGCTCAAGCATTTGGTCATGAAGGGTAGCGGGAAGTGGTCTTTACGGGTAGCTGCATTCAACTTCCTATAGTCGATACAACACACGAACCTTGGTAGGCAGTCTTGTTTGTACCAACTCTTTTTTCTCATTTTCTACTACCATAAAGCCAGCCTTATTTGGGACCGCATGAACAGGGCTAACCCATTGACTATCAGAAATGGGATAAATTATCCCATTATCTAATAGTTTCAGAATTTCAGCCTTAACTGCCTCTTGCATGAGAGGGTTAAGCCTGCGTTGTGGGTCCCTCCTAGGGGTTGCTTCATCGACTAAATAGATTCTGTGTTGTACTATGGCTGGACTTGTTCCCTTGATGTCCTTCATCATCCATCTAATGGCTTCCCTATGTCTTTTCAGAATAGACATTAAGCTGTCCTCTTGTTGCTCAGTCAGGTGTGATGCTATGATACTGGCAAGGTGTCCTTTCCGCCCAGGTAGGCGTACTTGAAGTGTTCAGGCAAGGCTTTAAGCTCTAGGGAGGTGTTTCTTCATTGGAGGCAATCTCTGGCTTTCAATCCTAGGATGGGGTACACTTGGGTTTGACGCCTAATCCACTGCTGAATCTACAATCTGGTCTAGATTAAAATCCTCAGCCTCCAGATCAAACTCTGCCTCAGTTTCGTCTCCATACTTTCCTCATGCTCACTGGTCAGGTTTTCAATAGAATTGACCTCAAATATCTGATCATTGACATCCCTAGGTTGTCTTCCAAGATTGAAGACATTGACTTTCTCGTCATGTCTCCAAAAGTCAATCGCATGGACCCGTTCCTACAGTTGATTATGGCATTGGCTGTAGCAAGGAATGGGCACCTAAAATGACGGGAGTTTGAGACCTAAGATTGGACACAGGTTGGGTCTCAAGCACAATGAAGTCAATGGGATAAATGAAATCCCCGACCGAATAAGTATGTCTATGATTTCCTCCTTCGGGATCTTTACAGATCGGTCAGCTAGCTGAATGGTGACTCGAGTTGGGCTTAGCTCACCCAACCCAAGTTGCTAGTATACTGAGAGAGGTAGCAAGTTGATACTTGCTCCCAGGTCAAGAAGTGCTCTACTGATTTCGGTTTGTCCTATGGTGTAGGAAATAGTGGACATCGGGATCTTTTTATTTCACCAGAATAGGACCAGATAGAATTTCACTTATATTAGTGGCTAAGAACACTTTCTTGGGCACATTTGTCTTTCTCTTCTTTGTACACATATCCTTAAGAAATTTGGCATAAGCCGGGACTTGTTGGATAGCGTCAAGAAGTGGCACATTCAATTTGACCAGGTTGAACATCTCTAGCATTTTCTCCATGTGCATATTCTTATTGTTGTTCTTAAGCCTATTGGGAAAGGGTGCTACAGGCTTATGAACTTGTTCAGCAGCTTTGTCCTCGTCAGATGTTTGTGGAGCGGATTAGGAGGAACTAGCAGAGGTGGAGGCTGGAGTGGGATCAGGATGGACTGGACTTTTCTGTTGATAGACCTGGTTGTCTACCTTTTTTCCAGATCACAGTGTGTGAATAGCATTGCACTGGTTAATCAATGGATCCTGAATTTCATATGCTTGATTGGAGGTTTTTGGGTTAACTAATGGCTGACTAGGCAAAGTACCTTTTGGTCTTTCACTTAGGGAGCTAGCTAACTGGCTCATCTGCATTTCCAATCTCGATATGGCCTGTGAATGACTATTTAGAGTTTGTCCCTGGTTCTGCATAAAAGCGGTTTGGGACTTTATGAAAGCCTCTATGCTCTCCTCCAATTTACTGATTTTCTTTTCCATTGGTAAACCTTGGGAGGAGGAAGCTGGGGCTTGACTGGGAAAAGGTGGTGGAGTAGGATGGTGAAAGTTGTTGGAAAATTAGGCCTGGGAGGATTGTTTTGGCCCCAGGAGAAATTGGGGTGATTTCTCCAACCGGGATTGTAGGTCTGTGAGTAGGGTTTGTGAGGCGGCCGTGAGTAAGCCGCGTTCAGGTGTTCCGGTGGCACTTGCTGGGCATGAAAAACGAGGCACTCTTCAAAGACATGGTTTGGTGCCTGACAATATGAACAACCCGGATTGTGAATTGGTGGTGGGTTGATCTGGTTGACACTGGCAGGCTCTTTTGTTTTCAGAGCCTCTATCCTTCTCATTAGGGTAGCAATCTTAGCCTCGGTAGCTATGGATGATTCTAGAGATAGGAGCCCTCCTCTTGAAGCTATAGATTATGAATTCCTAGGTTTTTCGAGGCTGGCTCCCATTGCAGGGTTTTCTCCGCTAAATCCTCAAATAAATCCCAACCCTGATTCTCATCCTTCTGCAAGAACCTCCTGACACATCATTTCTAACAGGGTCTTAGTCTGATAATCTAGACCATCGTAGAGAATCTGCCACTGACGCCATTTCTCCACGCCATGATGAGGGCACTGAGCTAGGAGATCTTTGAATCGCTTAAAGTATCTCCAAAATGGTTCGCTCGGGTCTTTCTTAACTGCATGATGTTCTTCCTAATGAGGAAGTTTTGTGAATTGGGTAGATTTCTTCAAGAAGGCCTTGACGAAATCATCCCAGGTTGTGACTGAATCTGCTGCCAAGCTGTACAACCATTTCTTAGCTAGGTCCTTTAGGGAAAAAGGATGAAACATAACCTAACGACATCATCTCCTAGCTGGGGTATACGCATCATGAGGCATACTTCTTCAAATTCCCTAACAAAGAAGTATGCGTTCTCTGATTCTAAACCATGAAATTTGGGAAGAGTGTTAATGAATTGGGGCTTTAACTCAAAATTATTGTCGTTTGCTTCAGGAAGTTTTATGCAAGATGGAAGTGAAGTTCTGATTGGGTAAAATCTATCCTGAAGTGACGCCATCACCGTTCTGAATGAAAGGGTAGAGAAGTATTTTTTATTAATCTGGAAGTTGACGGATCTCTCACCCACTCTTGCAAGCAGCACACCACAACCAACGTGAAGACAACAAACAATCGAAAAAGAACTAAAAACAAACAAAGAAAGAAAAACAACCACAAGCCTTAGTCTAAGGTACCTGGACCTAGACGACTCCTAACTGGTCGATTCTCTGGGAAAGGTTGTTGCAGGAACTCGACTACAAGCTAATCGGCCAGAAAGGGCAAAGCTCGGGGGGAGGTATCCAGGCAGAGCCACGGGCCTAATTACGCCAAACCACGGAGCTTTTGAGGCTTTACCTCTCAATCCACTTTCCTTAGACACCGATTTTTTAGAGTTCTTACAATTTTCAATCTCGGTTAATCTCTTAGTGAGTCCGAGATGTCCCTAGGGCCAACGTCTATTGATTTTTAGTTAAGGCTTGGGAAAGTGTGAGTGCACTTGGATGATTTTTGGGCTAAAGAAGGGTGATGAAATCTCCACCTTATCTTGTTTATTTGGGTTTTGCCCTTAAAGTCAATTGTGCAAGTGTACAGTTTATTCACAACAAGGTAACACTCAAAGCGGTAAATCACTTCAAAATGTTGGTCCTATTCTATATGAAAGCATACGTACCTTTTCTCCAGCACTCTTCAACAGAAATTGAAATGAATTGAAATAGACACGTGCCCTATATGCAAAGATCTAGTCCAAATTTCAATTAAGCAACAAGTGGATTTCTGTTGAATTTATTACACATGCATAAGGTGAAGCATCCAAGGAAACTAAAAATTTAGAAAGCAATTTTTAGCGGCTTTCGGCGACCCTGCAAACGAGTTTGTTAGTACTTCAATCGGAAAAACTCGCTTTTACACAAATTTTTCCGAGGGCAAATGAGTCCTTGCGCAATGTCCTTGGCCACCTCTTTTGCTTCCCGTGATAGTGAGCTCCTTGGTACTTCTCCTACACACAAAAGAACAATCTTTAATAGTGAACAATAAAGCCGTTCCCTCCCCGGCAACGGCGCCAAAATTTGATTGGCAAAAAGCAAGTACTAAAATAAGAGAAGAAAGTGTAGGTTGATGTTACTGCTTTTGCGATTCTTTCGTAGTAGCGAAGTGGTTATACGGGTCGTATCCACAAGGAGGGAGAGCGATGGAAGCTTGATGTGGCTTCAAAGTTCAAGAAGAAAGAAAGTTCTTATTTCAAAATAAGAATTGAAAGTGAAAACAAGTTGTTTTTAAGAATAGTTGGAAAATGTTTTGGTGGTTTGTAAAAGGGATTTTTTTCTTAGTTGTAAAAATGCATGGCTAACTTTCTACTAAGTGCTCCCACTAATTTCTAACTTTGAAAGATAGCCTCATGATGGATCATAGGCGAACACAAACCTTTTGCATTGGAACTATTCACGTGGAAATCGAGTGAAAGTTCATCCTAAAACTTAGCTTTACACGGCAAAAACTCGGACATTCCCTTATCAAGATCCGATAGAAGGCGAGAATAAGGAAGACTCGAGTGCACTATTGATATCAGCAAAGTTAAAAGGAGAAGTCTCTAACTTACAATAACAAGTAAAGTACACAACTCATAGATCATCAAAACTCATTAAGCATGAAGTATAAGAAAGTAAATACTTGTAGGTAAATTAGAGTTAGAACCCTCGTCTTAAGATGCCATAGCTCTTGTTTGCACAAGGCTTGTTTGACACTATTGACTCATTTGGTTATCAATCAAGTGTTAGAAATTAGTGGGTTAGTAGTTAGTTAGCCATGCTAATGAAAAGTTAGTTAGCCATAAAAGTAAAAGAAACAACAAAGGAAAAGAAGTGGAGAGAGGAGTTTATACTATAGAAAAACAAAAGAAAAAAAAAGTTAAAGAGAGGACGTTACGCTAAAACAAAGTAAAAGAAAAGAGGTGAAGAAGAAAGAAGTTACACTACAACAAAGAAGTAAAAGTAAATGGCAAAGACAAGTAAATTGGAAAGAAGGGAGAGAAGTAATACTTGTATTATCTTGTCACCCTTCAAATACAACACTTTACACACTCTCTCTCTTCACTCTAATGGCTAAAACTTAAAAGTAGAAGAAGAAGAACAACAACAATTACAAACCTAAAAACAAGATTACAAAAACTTCCTCTAACTCTGGATCTGCCCAAACTGAAGACCTCAGGGGGGTATTTATAGGCACCAGGGGAAAGGGGGCCACGTGGGAAGCACGTGGCCCAAAACGCAGGTGCGTGCGCACAAAGGGCCGCGTTTCGCCACGTTTTCGCGGCCCAGGTAGGGCGGCGCGCACCCAGTTTTGGGCAGTGCGCCGCCCAGTCTGTCTTCTGTCCACCTGAGCTCCTGGATTTTCGATTTGATGCCCTGGGCTGACAAAATCTTCGCTCTAAAGTCAATGGCTACTCGGTAGGCTCTTAATCACCAATTAATGGTGATTTAGGTCTTCTTCTTCATTTGCATACCATGGACCTAGGATCAAGCAAGCAAGGTTTAATTAGAAAAATTTTACATCAAATAAATATGAGAATATGATGAAAATTATGTAAAATTAGAGAATAATCAATTACTTAGGGGCATTTCATCTTTCATTATTGATGATCGCTTCAACGCTTGACACATGGGTACACATTCTTACTTAAAAAAAGAGGTGGCTGAAGCGAACAAAATTATGAACTTACATTTTTTTTCTTAATTACAGTTCGATATAGAGTGTGTAGTGACATGCCCCTTTATAAAATTATACTTAAAAATCTATGGATTTTTTAATAATCCTTTTTAAATGGGACCCAGACCGGGCAGGTCACCGACTGGACAGAGTCCCCCAAAGGTGGAACGGACCTGGGTCAGGCCGTCCATTGAAATACGATAGGTCCGGGCTTGGCCCGGCCCGTTTCGTACCCCTATGTGCACACTTCACATTGACGGAGCGTTGGGATCCAAAAATTAAACTTTTCCTATCCCTTAATGAAAATTAAAATTAGTTGGAAGTTTTCCTCGTTTCTTTGTTTTTTTTTAAAACAACAATATAACCTTATTGAACTTAGAATATTTTATAACTCAAACTAAGTTCTTGTCATGCTACAAATAGAGATTTGTGTAATACCCCGTTCCCAGAATACGTACTCGTATACATTGTAACACCACCCGCTCCCGAAATACGTACTTAGTTGCGTATTCAGATTTTTGATTATATTTTTTGATTTACTTCCTGTATTTGTTTTGTATTATGAATTATTTATATGATCGTTTTGCCCTGAATCTGGATTCGTGGACTCGGAGTCAGCCCTAGTCTGAACCGGGACCTGATCCCAGGGTATTACTCAATTTGGTCTTTTTGATATTCATATTAGACCGATTTTTGTTTCAAACATCATTTTTCAATATTCTAAATTTTTGAAATTTTCCTGAATTAAATTGAAAATCTTCAACACCGGTGTCAGCAAGTGCCGCTGACCGATTCTCAGATTTTTAATTTACAAACGGACTTGAATTTCAAGAAACAGCTTTCACATTATTTCTTAAAATCATATTTTCTATCTAAATACTTTTTCTGAGATTTTTCTGAATTTATCAAAATTTCACTGGATTTGGTGTCGGCCAGTATCACTGGTTGATTCCAGGATTTTTAGTTTACAATTAAAATTGAATTTCTAGATTTTGCTTTCACATTGCTTCTTAAATCATATTTTCTTCTTTGATGCATTTTTTGGGATTTTTCAAAATTTATCAAAATCCGGCCGACCCAGGGTAGACCGATATTGACGGTTGACTCCAGGATTTTTAATTTGAAAATGGGATTTTATTTCTAAAAAACTAATTTGTATTATTCCTCAAGATGATGTTTTCTACCTCTTGGTATTTTTGGAGATTTTTCTGGAACAGTCGATATATTCCGACCTTATTATAATGTTATATATTTGGAATCTTTCCTTTCTTTCTTTCTTTCTTTCCTTTCCTTTTCCCCATCACTTCACCGTCGAACCCACACCCCCCACATGGGGGCCGGTCCCATCACCCCCTCCTTTCCATTATCCCTCACTCCCTTTTCTTTTCCTTTTCTTTTTCCTTATCTTTCTTTTCTCCTTCTCTTCTTACCTTTCTCTTCTTCTTCTTCTTCTCCATTTCTTTGGCCGACGCCCAACCAGCGCCCCTCTGGCGCTCCGGCCACTAACGCCAGTGAGGAGCCTCCCCCAACTCTGGCCAACTCTTCCCTATCCCCTTCCCTCTCCACCATCTCCAAAACTAACATTAACCACAATCTCCATCTTCTTCCTCCTCAAAACCACCACCATCCATCTTCTTCTTCAAAACAATCACCACCACCATCTTCTCCACTTCAACTCCACCTTCACAACATCCTACTTCTCCTTCTCCTATCTCCCTTAATTTCTCCACCACCACCAAAATCACCACTCCACCATCTAACTCCACCCCTTCTCCCTTCTTCCCTCTTTCTCTCTCACTTTTGGGGTGGTCGATGGCCACCCCCAGGCCTGCACCAACCGCCTTTGGTGAACTCCCCTGGCCGCGCAAGCGCAGCCAGGCTGGGGAGGGCCATGGCCTGGCTGAGCCAGGCTGTGTGCAGAGAGGGGGACAGCAGCCCCTCTGCCCCCCATTTGCTCTCTCTCTCTCTCTCTCATCTCTCTCCTGTTCCTCTCTCTAGCCGATTCTCTCTGTCTCCAGTTCTCTCTCTCTACAGTCTCTCATTCTCTCTCATTCTCTCTCTTCTCTTCTCTTTCTCTCTCTAAAATAATTATATATATATTGGCGCGTGTGCGAGTTCTAGAGATTTCAGAGTTTTTGGCCTTTTCGGAGATTTAGGCGAGTGTCCTCGCCTCTATTTGGTTTTTCCCGCTTCTTCGGGTCGACATGTATTTTATTTATATTTAAATGTATTTTGTATTGGGCAGTGCCCCCTGCATTTGTATGTGGCCAAATGCCCGTGATTGTACATGTATATGCTTGTGTTGAATGCTTGTACTAAGATAGTTTACTTCTTGCATGTATACCATGTTTGTGATGTACTAATTTTACTGCTTATTATGCCGACCCTTCGTAGTCGTTAGCCTCCGGGCTCCTTGATTAGTCTCTAATTTTGCATAAGTTTTATCACATCCGCATATTTATTTGGTATAAAATTTTTCTAATAAAGCTTTTCTTGCTTGATTCTAGGTCCATGGTGTGCAATGAAGAAGAAGACCTTAAATCACCATTGGTGATTAAAGCCTATTAAGATAGCCATTGACCTAGGAGGCTGATTCTATCAAAATCGGGGGCTGTAAATCAGAAAAGGACCATAAATTGACAGGGGACAGAAGTGACAGCGCGCGGCTTGAAGCGCCGCGTGCGCGGCAATCACATGGCTGTGAAAATGCGACCCTAGCCGCATTTTCGCGGCCGCATTTTGGGCCAGAGGTTGTCCCTCTGGTCCCCCTTCCCTGGTGGCTATAAATACCCTCTGGGTTCTAGAGTTGAGGATATGCAAGGTTTAGGGTAGTTCTCATTTTCCATTTTTTAGTTTAGGGTAGTGTAGTATAGTTTTTCTTCTTCTTCCTCCCTTGTATTTTCTATTTCTTGTAGATCTTGTATTAGGGAGAGAGAGTGGTACATGTTGGGAAGTAAGAGTGCTCGTAATAGAAGGTGACAATCTATGAAAGGTGCTCTCTTACCTTATCTTTATTTTCTTCTCTCTAATCTCTTTTACATGTGTAGCTAACTTTTCTCTTATGGCAACTAACTAATAACCATTAACTAGTTTAACTTCTTTTATGATAATCTACATAAACTAATAGCCTCTATTGGCCTTGCTCTTGTAAGAGTCATTGATGGCTCATGATGATGGATCTAACACTCTAACTTCCTAACCATTAACAGGCTAACATTACTTTACTTCATGCTTACTTTTAGTATTGATGGTTTAAGTGTAGCTTGCACTTGTTTGTTGAGTTGGGTTGTGATGAGTTACATATAGGTCATGCTTTGAATTGCTCTTGAATCAAGGACTAGTGATGGCCAATGATACGTATGAGGCAACTATCACTAAGAGGTTAGCGTGTTGGTGGAGTCATTAGTAGTTAGTAGCCGTGAGTTTTCTTTCTTCCCACTTTATTTTAGATATACAAACAAATACACAAACATTTTATCTTCTATGTTCCTACTTCTTTGTGTTTCACCGTACTTCTCTTTTCATTCTTTATTTTCTTTCCTTTTCATTCTTTAAAACCCTGAAGAACTTTTTAACAAACACGTGAATCAATCGATAAAGCTTCTATCGCCTCCTGTCCTTGTGGATTTGACTCATTTTAGCCTCTATGTTATAACGGAAGTATCGAGGAAGCCAAAGCGCACACACTTTAAATCTTGATTTCAAAACATACACTTTTTGTGCGCGGTTTACCCCGATCAAATTTTGGCGCCATTGCTGGGGATGGGAACGGTTTGATTTCACGTTTTTGTTGACTTTTCTTTTTTGTTTTTGGTGTGTAGGTTAAAGTTTTAGCGTTGCAGAAGTCCACACTTGCTCTTGTGTGGTTGGGTAACTTCTTGTACATTCATATACTCTGCTGCTAATTTTTTTATATTACCTGTACACTGTAAATAATTTTAAGAATTAAAATACGGTAATTGGATGCTTTAAAACGGTTTAGACATTTGCATATAGGCACGTGTCAATTTTTATTCCAATATACTGCATTTTATCTTGTGTTGTTGTGATATTGATAGCCGGTATACATATGGCATTGCATATAGTATAGGACAAACACGTGGGTGATTTACTCTCTTTATGTGTTCATTCTTATCTATATTGCACACTTGAACAAATTAAACTTAAGGGAAAACCCAAGACAACATAAGGTGGGGAAGTCATACCCTCCCTTAGCCCAAAAATCACCTCCCCACCACACAACTCAAGCCTAATAAAAATTGCTAGACGTTGGCCCCTAGGGACATCTCGGACTCATTTAGGAGATTGGCCTAAGGGGAAGTTGTTAGAATTTAACTCCTGCTAAATCAGTGTCTAAGGTTGGGATTGAGAGGCGAAACCTCAAAGAATGGTGGTTTGACATAATTAGGCCCGTTGCTCTGGCACGGATACCTCCCACCGATCTTGCCCCTACCTGGCCGATTAATTTGTGGTCAGATTCCGACAATATATCCCCCGTGGACAGTCTAACCAGTTAGGAGTCGTTTAGGTCTAAGTCAACCCTAGCATAGGCTTCTTTCTTTTTTCTTTTGTTTGTTTGTTTGTTTTTCTTCTTTTGTGAAATAAATTTTAACAACAATAATTCTTTCAATCATAATATGAATCCATATTTCATTCTGACCTAATTTGACTCGGATTACTCCAACACGGCTATGTACAACATGAACCAACCATATATGCCGAGTTGGGATTATCTGATTCAATATGACCCATATCTTCAATCATATGACTATAATTTTTAAAATAATTTTAACTCTTCACAGAGTCAATGGGGATTCACCTCCCCCTAGTCAAATTTTCAACCACCTTGTCCACAATTTTCATAAAGTTCATTCCCCAATTTGGTTCATATACTCCTTTTCCTGTTCCACTAACCCAAGAAAATCTGATTTGGAAAGGAGTATGAAAGAGTCCCTACAACAAGTTCAAAAATTTGCTCAATTCACAATCCTTCCCACATCAAACTCTACATACTCCTTTTCTAAAGCATTCAATTGAAGAAGAATTTGAGCCAGAAAAGCGTTTGGAAGTCTTTTGTGAAAGAATGCAAAACATGTTGGACTCCTCATCTCAACCAAAATTTCAAGAGTCCTACTCATCTTTTGCAGTCTCACCTATTCAAAATGAACAATCTTCAATACTGGACTTGAGTATGGAACCCTTGCATGAGTCTGAGCAGCAATCGCAAAATGTAATGGACTCATAATTTCACCACCACAATTTCTAAAAATCAAACTTACATACTCACCTTTTCAAGAAGAACCAATTGTAAAGAGTATTAAAGACATGATTCCGAATCCAAATTCTGTTACACGGCCTATCAGTAGATTAGACTCACTTATGAACGAATTGATTAATGAGAGCGAGGAAAGTCTTCTTGTCAACCTTTGATCGATCCTTATATCCCTAACTCTATTGATTGGACCATGAATCATGTCATTTTAGAAATTCACATTCAATTTCAGACATACATTTGAACTTGACCATACTCCAAGTTATGAAAATCGCCTGGACATTCTGGCAAGTTATCCCTTTCTTGAAATTGAAATTGAACCTCAATGTGATCCTGAACCTTATATTAGTAATTCCATTTCACTTTTTGATTCAATAATGACTCCGATATCTTTACCAGATTTTTTCTCTATTCCGGAGTCAACATTGAATCCTATACCAGTACACCGTGAAATGGAATCACAATCTTTTATGATCACACTTCATTGATGGGGAAAGTGTGT
The DNA here is from genome assembly GCA_038442645.1 of Agave tequilana. Lineage (NCBI taxonomy): Eukaryota > Viridiplantae > Streptophyta > Magnoliopsida > Asparagales > Asparagaceae > Agave > Agave tequilana. Next base: position 25,775 of record JAVJIF010008352.1, on the reverse strand, counting down.
GAACATCAATTCTTTGATTTGGATCCTATTTTGAGCCACTTTCGACTCTCATTGTTGACTCTTGACTTGATCTGAGTCAACTTCCCGAGTCGGTATGGGTTTTTGTTTCTATTCCATTTGAGTCCAAATCAATCATCTCTCAAAATCACACTTCATTATTGGAAAGAATGTTGAAGAAAATGACTCAGTAATTATTTTTGAAAATTGAAAATTAGATGAGGATAAATTTTTAAATAAGACCATTCAATCAATCATTCTTTTATTGGGTCGTATTAGAGAGGTCACTGGTGGGTTCCTGCACGATCCATGCTATTTTGATTAGGTAGCAACACTTGCCCAATCAGACCACCCGGAGCCACCACCATGAGGTAATTTTTCTTCTCTTCCCATTTGTTTCATGTATATACACATTCACGATGCATTGAGAACAATGCATGAGATAAGTGTGGGGAGGGTTTACTAAAATAGGCAGTTTTAAAATTTTCTTTCTTTTACACTTCTTTTTTAAATTAAAAATTTTTTTTTTACAAAACTTTTGAAGGAAGAGAAATAGTTTTGATCCATTTTTAACAAAAATTAAGATTATCTTAGGAATTAGGAAGACCTAAAATTATGAAATTTTAAACCGAGTCAAAATAATAGATCTTGTTTAAATTTTAGGATAAGAAAGTAAGATTGAAAAGAATTTGATCTTGAATTTTTGCCTTAGATTTATGCACTCCACACTTACACAATTTTTGGGATTGAAACAAAGACTGAAAATGTTATAAAAATATTTAAAAAAATTGATGATAAAACTACTTATTGAAGTTGGGTAATTATGCCTCAGGAAGCATGATTATTCACACCTAAAATGGTGGACAAAAATAAAATAATCCCCTTTAGTTTTATGGCCTTATTTACTCGAGTCCTTAAGTCCGAGGATGTTTTCTCATCTGGTGCCCTAAGACCATCTGGTTTGGGAGTCACCGGCTAAAGGCTCACTACCCGGGTAAATAAGAAAGCCTAAGAAGACTCAAGGAAGAAAAAAATAATAATATATATAATAATATGAATAAATAGCAAGAAAGTTTGAGTCAATATCTCAAAAATCTTCACAGTCTACAAAGTGCATATTTTTCTAAGAGTTTTATGAAAGGTCAAAGAATCAATTCAATTTTAAATTCTTAAATTTAATTTATAACAAGATTTTTTGCATTTTGACTTAGTTTAAGAAAGAACAATTTCTGGTTAACCTCTGACCTTGGATCACTTATATTTTTGCAAAAATACTTCAACACTTTTCTCTATTTCAAAAATACATTTTCAAAAATACTAATATTTGATTTCTTTCTTTATGGATTTTGTAGGTGTAATCCGCTGAAAACCCTCAGGAGACAAAACTCCTCCTCTAGGAAAAACTTAGAGGTTTAGCGGCTTGTTGTAAATGCTCAGTGCAATCGCGTCCCTACTTAGCCTCAGGCCCTTTCAGCTTTCAGGCTTTCTACTCGGCCTCTGGAACTTATCAGCCTCTAGGCTTCTCCACTCCACGGTAGTGTAGATATTATCACGCTTGTATGTTTGCTCGTGTGATACTAACACTCTCGTGCAGGTACTCTCGTACCGACTCTGGGTTTCTGCCCACTCTTAGGCTGGCTACCCAATAGTTCAGGCTATACCCTTATGGGTTTCGTGGACCTACTGAGAGTGCGCTTAGACCCTGAGCGTACTTTAGCCTCCGGGCTCTCACCCACAACCTCAAAAGAGAAGTGCGTTTAGACCAAAAGGTCTTTCAGCTCCGCCTGGTAGGCATGCTTAGCGCTCATCGTTTTATTCACTAAATTCGCCTAGGCGAGATGCTGCCGGATTTTTTTGCTCGCACTTTAATCCGAGTAGTCTCGGTAACCTCGCCGAGCGCTTTAGTGACTAAACACTGTTCGCTTTTTGTACCTCTAGCTTACTCAGCTATGCTTGATTGTGCTCAGCTATTAATCTATTACTTGCTATGTACATGCTCGATATATTGATCGGCAAAAAGCAAGCACAAGAATGAGTAAAGAGAGTGTGGGTTGATGTTACTCTTTTGCGATTCTTCCGTAGTAGCGAAGTGGCTATACGGGTCGCATCTACAAGGAGGGAGAGCGATGAAGCTTGATGCGGCTTCTTTGTTTAAGAAAAGAGAAAGTTCTTTGTTCGAATAAAGAATTTGAAAATGAAAACAAGTTTGTTTCAAGAATAGTTTTGAATTGGCTTGCTTGTTTGTAAAAGTGAACTTTTCTTAATGATAAAAGTGCATGGCTATCTTTCTACTAAGTGCTCCACTAATCCCTAACTTTTTGAAGATGTAGCCTCACGATGGATCATAGGCAAGTAAAATCTTTATGCATAGGAACTATTCACGTGGGAACGAATGAAAGTCCTTTCTTTAACTTAGCTTTACACGGAAAAAATTTGAACATCCCTTATCAAGATCCAATAGAAGGCGAGAATAAGGAAAGACACAAGTGCACTAATGGTATCGGCAAAGTTAAAAGAAAAATCTCTAACTTACAAAAATAAAGTAAAGGATACAAACCATAGATTATCAAAAACCCGTTAAGCATGAAATATAAGAAAGCGAATACTTGTATGTAAGTTAACCTCGTCTTAAGATATCATAGCTCTCGTTTGCACAAGGACTTATTTGACACTATTGACTCATTTGGGTTTATCAATCAAGTTTTAGAAATTAGTGGGTTAGTAGTTAGTTAGCCATGCTATGGAGGAGTTGGTTAAACATGATAGTAAAAGAAACAATAAAAGAGAAGAGGTAAAGAGAAAAGGAGTTACACTAAAACAAAGAGATAAAAGTAAAGGAAAACAACTAGAAAATGGAAAGAAGAAAGAGAAGTAGTTACCTGTATTAGCTTGTAACCTTTCAAATATACTTTTACACACACTCTCTCTTTCACTCTAATGACTAAATCAACTAGAAGAAGAAGAAAAACAATAACAACTATAACTCCAAAATCAAACTAACATAAAGATCTTAAAGCTTTGGATATGTCCAAACTGAAGACCCCTGGGGGTATTTATATGCACCAGGGGAAAGAAGGCAAGGGGGATAGCCCCTGGCCTGAAGCCAGGCGCGCGTCGCGACTGTATGGCCACGGAAACGCGGCCCTGGCCGCGTTTCCGCGGCCATGTCAGGGCCGCGCTCGCTAGGGTTAGGGCAACGTGCCGTCCCTTCTGTCTCCTGTCCACTTGATCTCCTGAATTTGTGATTTGATACCTGGGCTGACAAAATCTCTTCCCTAAAATCAATGGCTACTTGATAGGCCTTTAATCACCATTAAATGGTGGTTTAGGGTCTTCTTCATTTGCATACTATGGACCTATGATTAAGCAAGCAAAGCTTTATTAGCAGAATTTTACATCAAATAAATATGAGAATGTGATAAAAATATACAAAATTAGAGACTAATCATACCCTCACACTTATCTTTTTGCTCGTCTCGAGGAAAAAAATAAGAAAATTATTATATCACTTTCGCAGGTGACGCGATTGCACTGAGCATGTGCAACAAGCCTTTAAACCTCTAAGTTTTCCTTAGGGAGTAGTGTTGTCTCCTGAAGGTTTTCAACGGATTGCACCCACAAAATCCAGTAAGTGAAAAAATATTTATGTGTTAGCAAACCTCTTTCAAGAAAAAAACTTTCAATCATCTAAGTAAAAATGACCGAATGGTGTAAGAATTAGGTTCAACCCTAATAAGTCCTCCTATACTTTAGCCTTTATAAAAGAAGAAATTATGGTTTTTCTTTAAATTTAGAAAGGATCTAATACTTCTAACTCATTCTGTTATTTTGCTTTAGATAGATATGCATAATGTGTAAGTGTAATGTTTGGGATTTTTCAACTCAACTTTGAATATCATTTAATTTTATTAATATTTATCTATTATTCTTGGTTTCATTAGGCTTTCTACTTTACTCATGTACACATATCAAACCAATGACTCCCAAACCAAAGTTTTAGGGCACCAGGTGGAAAAACATCCCTCAGGTCAAATATGCAAGTAGAGTAGGCCATAAAATCAAGATTTACTATTATATATTGATTATTATTTTTTGTCGTGAGTAATCATGTTTCTTGAGGTACAATTATCTATTTTTTTTTTAGAGTTGTGTCTCTAAATCCAAGATGTGTGTGTGGTTTATGCATATTCTACTAAGGCTAAATAAAAGGTATGAGTTATTTTGCTTATCCCTCCTAACTCTTAGTCAAACCAATCTTTCTTATTTATTTAGGCAAAAATAAAAATTCATTAATAAGGTTCTTTAATTCCTACGACCTTTTGTTATTTTTAAAAAGAGTATGAAATTTCTTTTCAATCTAGAAATTTTTTTTATTTAGTAGAAAGAAAAAGAAGAAGTGCTAGCACCCCCCCACACCTATCTAATGCATTGTCCTCAATGAATGTGTATGTAAATGTAATAAATAGGGAAGAAAAGAGTGCACCGTCTTCATTGACTTGGGCCGACCAAGTGCGAATAGGCTAAAGAAATGTCAAAAAATATAGAAGGGGTAAGCATATAAACAATATGAATGTTTTTTAGTTGCTGTGGTTAGGTGTATGACGGGGCAAAAAGAGTCAGCACACTATCATCCAGAGTCATAGGCTCAGTGGTCAAGAAGGGCTTCAGTCTTTACCCGTTCACTTTGAATTCCGTGTTGTTCTTAGAGTCTACAATAATCACAGCACCGTGTGGAAAACGGTATGCACAATGAATGGTCCAGACCAACGAGTCTTCAGCTTCCCGCGAAAATATGAAGCCTAGAGTTATACAGCAGAACCTTGTCGCCCAGGGCAAAGTTTTCCGGTTTGTAATCTGATCATGAAAAAGTTTAGTCCTGCTTTTGGTGATCCGAGCATTCTCATAGGCTTCATTCCGTATCTCCTCTAATTCTGTGATCTGCAGTCTCCTTAGCTCAACGGCCTTACTCAGATCAAAATTGAGGTGCTTCATGGCCCATAGGGTACGGTGTTCTAACTCGACTGGCAGATGACAAGTTTTTTGAATATGATTCTTTAAGGAGATATCCCCAAAACTGTCTTAAAAGCAGTGCGGTAAGCCCACAATGCATAATTGAGTTTGACCAACCAATCATTTTGATTTTGTCCGACAGTCTTTTTCAGAATGAGCTTGAGTTGTCGATGGTGACTTCTACTACCCATTTGTCTGGGGATGATACAGAGTGGATAACTTGTGATTGATGAAATATTTCTGCATTAGAGATTCAAAAACCTGTTTCAGAAATGTGATCCATTATCACTATTATTGCTCTAGGGGTGCCAAATCGGAGAAGATATTTTCTTTGAGAAATTTGACGACCACTTTGTTGTCATTAGTCTTTGTAGGCATAGCTTCTACCCATTTAGAGACATAGTCTATAACAACTAAAATGAACTGGTTGCCGAAGGAATTAGGGAATGGTCCCATGAAGTCGATACCCCAAACATCAAAAATTTCAACTTCCAGGATCGGGTTTAGGGGCATCATGTCTCTTCTTGGAAATTTTCCAATCTTCTAACAATTTGCACATGACTTGCAAAAATAGTATGAGCCTTTGAACAAAGTGGGCCAGTAAAACTCACTTTGTAGAACCTTCTCTGCAGTCTTGCGGGGACCAAAGTGTCCTCCGCATGCAAGTTCATGGCAAAAACTTAGCACACTCCTCTGTTCTTCCTTTGGTATGCATCGTCGAATAATCTGGTCGGGACAATACTTAAAAAGATACGGCTCTTCCCAGAAGAAGTACCGTACTTGGGTAAAGAAAGGACACTGGTCTTGCTTTATCCAGTCAGCGGGTATTTGTCTAGTGGCCAAGTATTGACTATGTCAGCATACCAGGGCTCCTTGAAAATGGTTAGGATGTGCTCGTCTGGGAAATCTTCATTGATCGAAGCTTGTATGATGGGTGCATTCGGAATTCGTGACAGATGATCAGCGACCACATTCTCTATACCTCATTTATCTCAAATTTTCAGGTCAAATTCTTGAAGCAAAAGGATCCACCGAACCAGTCAGGCTTTTGCTTCCTTCTTGGTCATGAGGTATCTTAGTGCCGAGTGATCTGTGAAAATCACCGTCTTTGAGCCTAACAAGTATGGCTGAAATTTTTCTAACGCAAAGAATTCCTTCTCAGTCGTTGTATAATTCTGTTGGGCATTATTCAAGGTCCTACTCGAGTAATAAATCACGTGTTGTCTATTGTCGATTCGCTGTCCTAGAACAGTATCAATAGCAAAACCAGAGGTTCGCACATGATTTCAAACGGTTGGGCCCAACTAGGAGCAGAAATAATAGGCGTAGAAATAAGTTCTTGCTTAAGCTTCCCCCATGACTTGAAACATTCATCATTAAATCAAAGGGCGCGTCCTTAGCGAGCATGTTGGTTAAGGGCCTAGCGATTTTGCTAAAATCCTTAATGAACTGTCGGTAGAACCCAACATGCCCTAGAAAGGATCAATATCCTTGATGTTGTTGGGTGGTGGAAGCTTAGCAATCACTTCTACTTTAGCCTTGTGATTAGTCTACAATTCTGCATTATTATATCACATTCCCTACCGATTTATGAATAAAATATCATTTCTAATTGCATTTTGGTCTACTTTGTAGATAAATCAAGAGTCCAATGGCCAAAGGGTAATAAGAGCTTAATTAAACCCATTTTTGAATAATTAAATCCATAATTCTTGAAGGCCAAGCAAGGGTTCTTCTAGAAGATGCATCGAACCTAGACCCTTGCGTACGACAGGCGAATATACGGACAAAAATACCTAAAACAGAGTATACTAAGAAGGTCCTAGAAGCGACAGGAATCACTTGCCAGAAACCAAGGACCTAAATCCCTGGTATTGCCGCGAAAACGCGACAATAGCCGCGTTTCTGTGGTAATTTGGTGGGGTCGCGCGTCGAAGATCGACGCGCGGCCTTGTCTCGCCTTCCAGAGCCTTTTTTCGCCTATAAAACCCCTACAGAGGTCCGAAATGCAAGGAGTTTTTAATTTTAGGCTAGGTTTTCTATCTTTAGTGTAGTGTAGTGTAGGTGTTCTTCCTTTCTTTTCTTTTATACTTTTATTTCGTTTTTATATCATTATTAGGGCTGAGATATTCAGAGAGAGATAGAGAGGGATTGATGTAATAGATGGGTGACAATCTATGCAAAGGTGCCTCCTTTCTTCTCCAATGTAATCTCCTCCATCTTCTACATGATGCTTAGCTAGATTTCTTCTCATGGTGACTAACTACTAACTAGCTAACTACTTACTTGATAATCTACATGAATCTAGTAGCTTCTACAAGGCCTTACTCTTGCAAGAGCCATTGATGGCTTATGATGATAGGTTCTAACATCTAACTTGCTAACCAAGCTAACTCTCTTATTTCATGCTTGCTTCTAATGGTTTGATGATCTAATGTTTGTATTAGCTTCCACTTGATGCAAGTTTGAATGTGATGAACCATATTATTTGCCATGCTTTGTATCGTCTCTTATAGTCAGGGATTAGTGATGGCCAAGGATCCATGTGAGGCAACTATCACTAAGAGGTTAGCATATTAGTAGAGTAATTAGTAGTTAGAAACCATTAGACTTCTTTCATAGCATTCCTTTCTTTTTATTTTGCTTTAAGAATCATTTTCAAAACTTTTTATCATTTTCTTAACGATATTTTCACCAACTTCTTAGTTCACCTTTGTTTCATCTTCTTTTCTATTTTGCTTCTAAACCACTTCTCTTTTGTTTTCACATCGCCTTCATCGCCTTCTCCATCTATCACTTCTGGATTTCTTTTCATTTTCTTTTATTTTCTTTTCTCATTCTTTAAACAAAGAAGAACTGTTAACATTGTTTTCCATTATGTTTGCAAAAGGGAAAACTTACAATAAAAAGGGTTGAGGACCTAAATTACAAGTATTCTTAAAAATATTACAAGTAGATCTCCTCAGAGATTCTAGAGAAGTGTGCCGATAGGAGTCTGGTCAGCGCGCGACCACTTTGTCCCTTTGACGATGCGAGCGATGAGATTCCTTTCTCGCCTGGTTCGGGGAATCAGAGAATAGAAGGTTGGTAGAACCCTCTTGCTGCTTCTCAAAATCGCCTTCAATTAGGAATTCCTTCTCGCCTGGTTCTGAGATTCCTTGAGAAGAAGGACGATGTTAGGGTATCAACACCCTGGATAGAGAAAGCAATTCTCTAAAAGGTCTCTGAATTCAGAGCGCACGGTGCGTTATGAAGAAGCTTCTGCTTGTGGAGTCCTCTTGTATGCATGCGTCTGCGCGTGTGTGTCTGTCTTGTGCCCCTGGTGGGCTATTTATAGGAGAGCAAGGGTATAATCGTCCCTTGAAGATATGGAAACAGATTGAATCGAATCTGTTTGAATCTGGAAGTAGCCTTGCTGCGAGGCTAGGATCAGCTTCTGCGAAGCTAGAATTGGCAGGTCGGTTGATCTTCTTGATCCTTTCCATATCGTTGGAGGATTTCCCTGATCTTCTTACTCGTTTTTAGAAGAGTCAAGAGATTGTGGCAATCAACTGCCCAATTTGATCTCTGATTTGATGTTAATTGGATTTGATCTTGATTGGATCCGATCTCATCCAGAGATTTGATTGGTCAAAGGTTGACCATAGCAGACCAATAGCGGAACTGTCCGCATTGAGCTCGTAGCGGGGCTAGAGGCAGTTTCTGGCGAAGTCTGAAAGAAACCCTTTGGCGGAGCTGGAAGTCCTCTGTGGCGAAGTTGCGAGTTAGCTTCTTGGCGAGGCTTTGGATGGCTTCGAGGCAAAGTCGAGTGATATTAGCCTCTCAAGCGAGGCTATCCCTTTGGGCTCATGCGATGCTAAGTGTTAGCACCTTAGACCTGCTGAGGTCTGTTTAGAAACAATCGGGTTCACTGTCTGCTTGCTGGATCAGTGGAGTCCAAGTTGCTTCCTTGTCCCTCAGAGATGGGTGAAAAACTGGTCTTCAGCTCGTCTGTCACTTGTCTTTTATAAATGTCAACAAGTTTAGACATTTTTCAGACCAATAAGAATCTTGTCTTTTTTAAGTGTCAACAAGACCCCCTTCAAGTTTTCAAGAGTTTGCAATGGCTCAGACTTTGAAATACTTTGAACTGCTTTGATTGTGGTGTGTGGAGCATGAACGTCGCCATTATGGTTGAGTTCAGCTTCGCTTTAAATCTTGCTTTGGGATGTATATTCGCCGAGGAATCATGTAGACTCGTGTCTGGGTAGCTTCGCAGTTAGGTAGGTTCGCTCTGGAACATCTGTCGCTTTCCTGAGGCCAACTGCCGTGGGCCACTTACGAGGAGGATTACTCCTTTCTTCGTGCCGATTGAGGGAGATATTCTCCGATTTGCACGTTTCCAAGGGAGGATATTCCCTTTCTTCAAGGCGCAATAAGTGCCTTTATGAGGGAGGCGTTTCTCCCTTTGCACGGTTCTAAGGGAAGCCGTCCCTTTTCTCAAGGCGCAGTAAATGCCTTAAATGCGCTCGTGCTTCCACGCTTGAGGCAGCAGCGCTCAGGCCATGGGGCCTATAAATAGGACACTTGAGGTCCTCTGAAGAGAAGTGATCTGTTCTTCTACTCTTCTCTTGGTTGAGAGAGATACTCAGATCTCTGAATTAGTGGGAATGCCCACTCTGGTTATTACCCGGCCAAGGACCGGTAAGTCTTGATCATTCAACGACTTCACCGATTTTAGGGAATTCATCTCCCTTAATTCAGCTTTAACAGCTGCTTCAGGGATTAGTTTTCCTTACTCTTCATCTTGCAATTGACTGGTCTGCAGAGAAGGATTTTGACATAGCTTCCCCAACGAAGCTATCATTCTGACTTGATCACAGAAAGATCATTGTATGTTAAGTCCGCTACATAGGCAGAACTTGGGACCTGGTATCTTCAAGGTTGAGCCAGTCTTGCCATATAGGTGAGGCTAAGACTGTATCGCCCAGGATCAGTCTGGCTTAGCCATATAGGCGAGGCTAGGACTTGGCGTTTGCTGAGCTAGCCCATCACTGCTGTGCGAGCGAGGCTTATCCTCTGCTTTAACTGAAATCGGATTGCTTTGCCCCAAGAATTCGGCTTTAGCGCTTTTGCAGTGTCTTCTGTGTTTAACTGCTAATCTGCTCCAATTTTGCATTGCAGTGAGCTATGTTCGCCGATCTTGTGTCTTGATGAAAGAGACCGAAAAGTTGCCTTATGCTTCCCCGGTTGAAACTTTACTTTTAAGCAGGAGGAACAACTTGGGGCAGCTGATGTGTCCCAGAGGCTGTTGGCAGCCTCTTATCCGAGATGATTCGTTCTGAGGTGAGGCTGGTGGCCGCTTCGTTGGAGATGATCCGCTTCGGGAAAGCAGACGTCACACTTGTGAGATCACTGACATCACTGCCAATTCCCATTATAGGTGATCTATCGTGTTGGCGGTGATAAGTTCATTGCCAATTTTCATCAAAGGTGACCCAGCTTCCTGGTGGCAAAATTTGCCATTATGTGAAAAATTATGGCCCTGTCCTCGTGGCACAACTGGTTACGGCCTTGTGAAGGAGAAAGGCCTTTCGTGTCCAGTTGGTCTGGTTTGGAAGCAGATAAAACCACTTGTATGCCTTTTGCGCAAATGATCTTAAACGCTTCCATCGCTAGTCCCTCCCTGAGGATCACGACCCGCATAGCTTTTGCTACAGCGGATAGTATTGAGCACCTCGCACACCTTTACTTCTCAATCTAAACTTCATTATTTTGTGTGCAGGTAAAATCTCAATCAAACAGCCTTCATTGAGAATTTGGCCATAGCGGGGCTAAACTTTGTGCAGAGTTAAGGACAGGGTCCTTTTTGAATGAGCTTCGCACGATGCTGGCATATCGGCGAACTGTGCCTTTAGTGGGCTAAGGCAATCTTTTGGCGAAGTTCTTGATGAACTTGTGCGAAGTCCGCACTTTGACTCATTGGCGAGGTTAAGCCTTAGTGGCTGAGTCAGCGCTTCTCGGAAGGCGCTTTAAGAAACATTTTAAATTGAAACGGCGGCCCGTGCCCTATTCGAGGCATCGTTTCAGGCGCTGATTGGCCTATAAAATCTCGATCGGGCTGTAGAGAGGACAGATCTCTTCACTTGAAATTTTTAGAGACCTTTAGCCTCTCCTTCTTCCTCTTTCCTTTTCATTAAAGAAAACTGAAAGCTTCCGCAGCTCTTCAATGGCACCCAAGAGACGAGCGGGAAAAGAAGTGGCAACTTCTGCAGCGGAGGGTCCTTCTCCTTCTCCGGTCATCGAACGACCAATCGCCGGTAGGAAACTTTCCCTTTTGATTAGAGACTGCCGTCTCTCCTTTAAAGCCGATCTCTGGCTGTCTTTGGATGAATCCAACATGAGAACAATCATGGTCTCATAATTTTAGGGAGTCCCATTCCCTGATTTTACCTTGATTTCTTGATCGGGAATCCAAGAACTGAAGAGTCCTTCCTCAAGCTTCCAAGCGAAGTTAACCTTTAGGCGGTTCACATCCTGTTGTCTGAAGCTAAGCTTCCAAAGCGAAGCTAACACTTGGATGCTTTCCTGCATCCTGTCTTCGTGGCGCGGGGTTTCACTGCAGCTGCGAAGCTAAGCTTCTAGGCGAAGCTATCGTTAGACCAGTCTCGCTCAAAGGGCGAGGCTATGCCTTGTCAAATTTTGCTTTCTGGTTTTAGCCCTCTTTCGGTTGATGAACTAATCGCAGTTTCTCTTTGTTCTTGCAGTGCACTATACTCCTGGTCCCTCAAACAACCTGTTCGGGATGACCATGGGATCGGATGGCAATATGAGCTTGCAATTTCAAGGGCAGGCTTTTCTGTTCAGTGACCGGAGTTCCATCGTTCGGGACACGCTCATTCATAGTGGTGATCAATATACCACGAGGAGTATCCTGACCACAACTCCTCTTAAAGACATTGACCGTCGAGTTTATAGGAAGCCCGATTTCATGTTCGGGGATGCCGAACCAGACCCTGACCACCAACTACTGGCAGGGGAAGGGTTGTGGATTTTCCAGTTGGAAGGCGAGAGGTTCTACCTTCCGTCCAACAAGCGTCATTTTTCTTTGTCTTCCTTCCAGTGCGTGACGCAGGCTCGGAAGATGGCATGGGATGTGAGCCGGAGTGCTGACTCCGTTCATATAGGAAAATTGATGCTTCAATCTCCCGGTTATGCAAGAGCGGGGCCTCCTCATTGCATAATGGGCCTGCATCCTGGGAATGTGTCACGAGACATCCCAGTGGGAGAAAATCCTGCAGTGGTGTTGACCTTTGGCAACCAATTCTTCAAGGTCAATGGGAACTATCCGGCTACTGACTTCAGGACTCCAGGCTGGATTCACCCTCCGATGGCATGGTGGGCGGATTTGACTACCTACATCCTTGCTCATTTCGAGGAGGATTTGGGGAGGCTGAACCTCTACGAGGCTGTCAGGGCGACCTGCTACGGTATTGAGGTAAACGTGGCGTGCTTTTATGCCATTTTTTGAATTGTACTGCCCAGCTTCAGGGACCTTCTTCACCCCTGTTGGCGAATTGGGTATGGCCTTGCATGAGATGTGGGAAGTCTCTGCTCTGTCTTTTGGGTCTTTTCCCTATGAAGAATATTTCCCGTGCGAGGCAGAATTGGCCTTCTGGAGAAGCAGGAGCCTGCCTTGTTCGAGACCTACAGGGAGCCAATGTGCCACTTGTATATTTGCTCCAGTATGCATGGGGGCAATAAGGGAACCTCCTGCAGTTTGAAAAGCTGGGGAGACTATTTGTTCCCAGATATGGAGAATACTCCTGAAGCGGCTCACTATGGAGTCGCTGATGAAGGCATCTTTGACCGGATGAGAAAGCACTCCCAAGGGGATCTAGTTGTGAAGGAAGATGATGGTCCCTATGAGCAGGGTGATGTTCTTCGAAACTTCCACCATCAGGCTCGCAGGCCGATGTCCCGGAAGGCACTTCTGGCTGGTTTCCTAACAGTCTGGCTGAAGAGGTGCGTGGTGCCGTCTTCTTCGGGTGACATCGTTCATCCGAATGTTTTGCTGCCCGCTGTTCGTCTGGTTCATGGTCGCCCTCTGGGACTTCTTTCGGCCATGGTATGCTGTATCCAGAGAGGCCTTCGTGCATTGACGGAGGCTTTTTTGCAGGCCACCAACGACGAAGCATGGAAAGGGGACCATTTTGCCCCGCGACGGACCTAACCCCAGAATAGGTCTGCCGTTGTAACGCCCCGATCCCGACGGGTACGGAGACGTTACTGCGACGTATATACGCAGGTCAGAAATACCCTCACGTATATACGCTAAGCATCAGTACAGGCAAGAATCAGAGTACGGAAGCAAATGGTGCATTATACATTCCAACATATGAGTACAATTACAAAGTTATCACCAGAGGTGATAAATATTACAAGAATATTAAATCACTGATATGCGCAATTGCGAGATTACAAAGGGATGTACAAGAGTGAACAGTATAAAAGGCACTCACGAGTTTACAAAAGGAAAACTCGAGAGGCACACAGGGGCCTGGAAAGATGGAGCTCTGGGCGGTCTGCTGGAGATCCACGCTACCGCTGCGCCACTCTGATCAGCAACTGGGAGAATCCACACGCTCCAAGCTCCATGACCTGGACATGAGGATCCAGGGGAGTCAGATAGAACTCCCAGGCGAGTGGTGATACGAATGCCAAGTGGCGAGCATAGGTAAGCATGCAGGAGCAAGTAGATATAAAACAAGTGATATCAAGCAGGAACTACTCATGGTATGATAAGATAAGAGGAGAGTAAAGTAGATAGGGCAACACCAGATATCTCCTAAACTAACATAAAACAGATAAAAACTGATAAAGCCGAATAAAACTGATTACAAGCAAACCGATTGTACAAGCTTAGGTCACGGCTCCATGAGACTAGTACATCGAAGGAATAATCCAAACAAGGAAACCCTCATTTATATACCTTTATCCCATGTCACCATAATCTAAGCACATACAACCCGAGTTACAAAACGGCACAGCAAATTGTATATTAGCATCTTATTATAATTGTAGCCGTCTAAGTTCCAGGCTTCAGTATGTGTCCCATTCCACATACTTTCACTCACAACTTATATAGCAAGTTATTTGGAAACTGATAAAGTTCGATGAATCATGTTTCGGATGGGTCCCGTACATGCCCGGGACAACGGTCCAGGAGTATCCAGTGCTGAGCCGGAACGTACCGCTAGGTACCGGGACTTATGGACGCCCGAACAGGAATAGAGTATCGCAGATCCCATAGAAATAGGCCTAGGGCGTGTGCATACTCGGCAGGAATAATCAGGAGTAGGGGTGCCAGCACACCCATGGAATCCCTGGTGGCCGCCAGGTGATCCCTCAAGTATGTGGCCACGCGCGGCTCGATAAGACCACCATAAACATGATTAATCAGGGCCCATCAGTTTCCCCCAAACTGGGTGCAAGTTGTCTTATTAGAATTTAATATGTGATTATCATTTACGGGATAGCAGGTACAAGACATGATCAGGAGTTCAGGAGTACATGAGTACTATAGATTCAGGTCACTGTATATATAATACAGGATAACAAGTACAAGATTCAAGTCACTGCATGTAATGCAGGATAACAAGTATAGTATTCCCGTAAATGAGATAATCACAGGTCAAGTATATCATGCCGGGTGTCAAGGGATAGCATGACAAGATGGTGATATTAGACAGGTAACCAGTCATGTCAAGAGATTGATATTAGTCCGGTGGCAAGTCATGTCATAACAAGGGGTCTTGCCAAGTAGTAGCAGGTCTGGTGTCAGGTGGAACACATCAGTTGACAAGTGATACAAAACAAGTGTTAAATAGTAGCATGTATAAAGCATGTCAAGTGTTAACTTATCAGGTAAATACATGGCATGTGATAGAATAGTAGCTGAGCACAATCAAGCGGAGCTGAGCAAGCTGGAGTGTACAGACAACAAACAGTATTTAACACTAGAGCGTCTGGCATGATTACCGGGCGACTCGGCTTAAAGTGCGAGTAGAAAATCCGGCAGCATCTCGCCCAGACGAATCTAGTGGTAAAGCGCTGGACGCTGATCATGATAACCAGGCGGAGCTGAACAAGCTGGAGGCACAGGCAGCGAACAGAGTTTAGACACTAATGCGCTCTGCGAGATTACCGGGACAACTCGGTTTAAGATACGAGTAGAAAATCCGGCAGCAACTCGCCTAAACGAATTTAGTGAATAAAGCACTGAGCGCTAAGTATGCTCACCAGACGGAGCTGAGAAACCTGACGATCCCAATCACGTCTCTTTCGAGATAGTGAGAGACCGGAGGCTGAATGAGAAACCTGACGATCCCAATCACGCCTCTTTCGAGATAGTGAGGGACCGGAGGCTGAAGGGTCCGGAAGCCAAGTACGCTCGGGGTTAAAGCGCACTCTCGGTGACTACTAGCCATCCCAGGAGTGGGCAAAAACCCAGAGTCCAACGACCACGAAGGGTCGGCCACGCATGGTATAAAGCAGTAAAATACATCACAAGCATGGTATGTATACAAGAATGAAACTATCCTAATACAAGCATTCGTCACAGAGCAATACATGTCCAGTCATTGGCACTCGGCCATACACAAATACAGGGACTCATCCCAAAACAAAATACATAGAAACATGGAATAAAAATACATGTCGACCCGACGAAGCGGGGAAACCCAAATGGAGGCGAGAGCGAGGACACTCGCCTAAATCACCGGAAATGCCGAAAAGTCCGAAATCCATGGAACTCGCGCACGCGCCATAAAATAATATAATAATATATAATTATGAAGAGAGAGAAAGTGAGAGGAGAGAGAAAGAGTTAGAGAGAGAAGGAGAGAGAACCTAGAGGGAGAAATATATGGAAAGAGAGAGTGCACGGGAGACGCGAGTTATGCGAGTGAGACGCGGGGGTCGCAGACGCGGGAGTCGCGTCGCGGGAATAACAGACGCAGGAATCGCAGACGCGAAGGTGCCATGAACGCGGGGTTCAACACCCGCGTTCAAGTCAGGACATGAGAAGAACGCGGACGCGGTCGTGGATTCCGTGTCGCGTTAGCACAAGAAGAACACAGGCGCGGGTTTTAGCTCCGCGTTGCGTCGATACAAGAACGCGAAGGCCGCGTTAAAGAGGTCGCCTGCACGCGGGGTGAGATCCGCGTCAGCAATTAACAGAGAGGAGGGAGATCTAAAGAGAGAGATAATTGGAGAGAGAGAGAAAGGGATAACAGGAGAGAGAGAGAGAGAGAGTTAATCAGGGGAGAGAGAGAGTTAACAGAGAGAGAGAAAGGGATAAACAGGAGAGAGAGAGAGGACTAATAGGAGAGAGAGAGAGAAACTAACAGGAGAGAGAGAAAGAGAAGGGGGGCGGTTGCCCCTCTCACAGCACACGGCCAGGCCAGAGGCCTGGCCGTGGCCTCGCCTAGGCCGGCGCCGACGGCCTCCGGTGGCCGTGGCCGGCCACCCCAGAGAGAGGGAGAGAAAGATAGCAGGGGGGCTGCTGCCCCCCTGCTCACGCCCAGGCCAGCCGGCCTGGCCTGGCCTGGCGCCTCTTTCTGGCTGCGGCCAGGGAGGCGCGGAGACTGCGCCGGCCAGGGGTGGCCGGCGCAGGCAGGGGTGGCCTCCGGCCACCCCAAAAAGGAGAAGGGAGGGGGCTGCTGCCCCCTCCAAGCTCGCGCACAGGGGGCAGGAGGCCCCCTGGCCGCGCCCAAGGCCGCCGGCATCGCGCCGGCGGCGGTCAGCCCCCGCCGGGGGGTGCCGGAGGAGGGAGGAGAAGTCCGGCGACGGTGGTGGTGGCTGGATCTAGGGGGGAGGAAGAGAAAAAGGAAGAAGGAAAAAGAGATAGAAAAGGAAAAGAAAAGAAAGAAAAGAAAGGAAAAGAAAAGAGAGAGGAGAGGGAGTGGCCGGAGTTAGGGGGGTCTCCTCGCCGGCGTCGTGGTGGCCAGAGGCGCCGCGCGGTGGTGGCTGGTTGGGCGTCGCCTAAATGGAGGAGGAGAAGAAGACAAAGGAAAAGAAGAGAAGAAGAAGGAAAAAAATAAGGAAAAGAAAAAGAAAAGAAGAAAGAAAAGGAGAAAGGATTGATGGGAAGGGGGAGGTGAGGTGGCCCACGTGGAGGGGAGTGGGGCTGGGGGTCGGTGGAGAAAAGAAAGAAAAAAAAAGGAAAAGAAGAAAGAAAGAAAAGCAAAGATTCAAAAAATAATAATATAATATTGGGGTCGGCAAATATCGACTGCCCCCGAAAAATCTCCAAAAATACCCAGAGGTAGAAAACGTCATCATAAGAAATAATATGAAATCGGTTTCAAAAATAAAATCTTGTTTTCAAATTAAAAATCCGGAAGTCAACCGCCGATACCGGTCTACACCAGGTCGGCCGGATTTTGATAAATTCCGAAAAATCCTAGAAAATGTAGTAAGGAAGAAAATACGATTCTAAGATATAATGCGAAAGCAGAATTCAGAAATTCAATTCCGATTGTAAACTAAAAATCCTGGAATCAACCAGCGATACTGGCCGACACCCAATCCGGTGGAATTTTCATAAATTCATAAAATCCTCAGAAAGAGTATTTAGATAGGAAATGTGATTTTAAGAAATAATATAAAAAGACACTTCTAGTAATTCCAATCCGTTGTAAATTAAAAATCCTGGAATCGGTCAGCGGCACTGGTCGACACCGGTTTTGAAGATTCTCAATTTAATTCAGGAAAATTCTAGAAAATCATAGAAAATCTAAAATATTGAAAAATGATATTTAAAACTAAAATCGGTCAAATCTAAATACCAGAAAGACCAAATCGAGTAATACCCTCGGATCGGGTCCTCGGTTTAGACTAGAGCTGACTCCGAGTCCGTGAATCCGGATCCTAAGACAAAACGATCATATAAATAATTCATAATACCAAACAAATATAGGAAGTAAATCAAAAAATACGATCGAAAAATCTGAATACGCAACTAAGTACGTATTCTGGGAGCGGGGTGTTACAGCCGTATACTTACTTGATGGCGTGGTTCGCCTTGCATTGTCCTTCTCTAATCGAAGCTGGAGAGGATCCCCCGCAGGATGTTCGAATGGCGCTCCTCCGCCGATTCGAAGGATGCTCATGGCAGAAGAAATACGTGGCTGAGGCCCATAAATTAGTACGTCGCTATGACGTCTATAGTCTCTTCCACTGCTTTCCCCGTATTCGGGGTGCAGGTTATGGGGAAGAGTTCAAAGATGCGGGGGAGGGACAGTCGTCCCTGAGCCGGGGAGTTTTTGAGTGGCTGGTTAGCATCCGCCTTCACATTTGTTGTACAGGAGCGGGGATACTGCTACCTGGAGCCCTATGTTCCAAGTCGGTTTGCCCGTCAGTTTGGGTATGACCAACTGTACGTGGGCAACCCGAATCTCAATTTGGCTTTTATGGGGAACCTTATTGATGGGGCCCGTGCCTGGCGATTCTTTATTGCAGGCGGTACTGGGGCGCGGCTGCATACACCGTAAAGAATCCCAATCTCCTAATGACCCTGTGTTTTTTCTAGTGGTACGCCACTTCCAACTCCACGCCTCTTGGGTTCAATGCTAACAGCTCTGGTGTGAAGTTAATTTCTCAGCGGTGAGACAGAAGGCTTCTGATAAAAGGGAAGGCAAAAGGGTTCGCACTCAAGGTATAGAGGAGTTTGTTGCTGTGGAAGACAGCGAGGCCTCAGATGCCGAGAGTCCTCGCTTCGAGGTGGGAGCGGGGCTGAGACTCCTGCAACTGGCTCTGGTGTGATGGGGACGGCTCCCTCTCGTTGTATAGAAGAAGTGGAGGAAGAGGATTCCGAAGTCCACTTCAAAAGAAAGCGGGCAGGTAGCTCTCGTAGGAAATCGTTGGCGAAGAAGCCCCGCCGCCAAGTTCAAACGATTGTCATAGAGGGTCATCCCTCTACAACGATTCCTTCTACTGCCCCATTAGCGGTGAACCGTCGGTTGCTGAACCGACTAGCGGTGAATTCGCTCCGGGTCTGGGTAAGATAACCCTGTCCATATGATACGCCTTTTGTGTGTTCCTATTGACTTATTATCAATCCTTCTTGATTGTAGGAGCTGAGGCAGCTGGAGAGCAAGGGGAACATTATGATCCCCTATTCACTTATGGAGCTGAAGCTGGTTCTTGTGCCCGTCCGGAGGAGTCTGGAGGTGATGTGGCCGACATTGGTCCTTCAGGCGCTGGACTTCTAAAGAAGTCCTGAGGCATCGAGCTCTATGGGTGGTCCACAGGATACTCAGAAAGCGAAAGCGAGCTGGCTGTTCGTGCTGATTCTGGCAAAAATTTTCTGATGGAGCCCCTGGAGACTGATGCGGCTGACGAGATGTTCAAGGCGACATCATCCTTTGGTATTGTCCTAACCTCTTGGCTTCTTTTGCATGTTGTGTCCCGACTAACCGTAGTCTGTTACAGGTGTTCGGCCTCAAGGTGCATCAGCTTTAAGAGAGCCGGAAGATCCCCCGAAGGGCCAAGGGTGACACGAGCGCTTCGACCGCGGCGGATGCTGCTGGCTGGATGCGCTGTACGGCGACCTGCCTTCTTATCGGCCCAAGTCAGCCGAAGGATCAGAGGTTGAAGGGGGAACAGTTCCGGAGGTATCCTCACTCCCAACTATATTAACGAGTGAGGTGCCGACAATTTTGCCAAGTGTGGAACTGAGGGTGATTACAAGCCCTACTTCCCCAACTCTGGTGGTTGAGCCTGCTGTTCAGGAGATGGTTGCCAGCCCTACCTCAGCGGTGGCTAGCGCGCTGATTTCCATGAAGACTCCTCAGAGATCACTGACAATCTGCGCTGCTGTTGATGTTCCCATTGCTCCTTCCACGATAGTGTCGACCAGGCTGGTGGATTTCTCTGAAGTTACCTCTCTACCAGAAGTGGCCGAGGTGAGAACGACTATATAGGTGACCTCGTCGATGGCTTTTATAAAGGCTTAGGGCGAACTATCGACCTGGTTTTGAAGGGCTCGAATATGCCGTTCTCAAAGTTAAAGGTGGCCCTCTCCCGTGGCATTGAAAGTATTCGGGATTTTGAGGGGTACCACCAGGCTACTGCTTTGGAACTCCTGGTGGATGAATTTGAGAAGGATGTAGAGGAATGAGCCGTCTCAGCAGCTCGGACCTGGAGTCTTTAGTTGATTGAGCGGCTCGCGCGTCTTATCGCTCAACAGCACGAAGCCCGGCTTGCCGCTCACGAGGCTGCTAAGGCTATCTGTTCTGACTTGAAATCCTTGGAAGTAAGGCAGGCAGAGGTCGGAAGTGCGATTGACGCCTCCACCAGTGCTCTTCTTGACGCTGAAGACAAGATTGGGAAGGCCGAGGAAATGATCAGGAAAGCAAATCTTATTTTATCCAAGGCTAAACTGGTGCGTCTTGAAGAAACTACGCGGCTTGAGCAGCTTAAGGCTCAAGATGAAGAGCTCTCACAGCAGGGACTGTCACAGAGGGCAACTTTGGCGGAGGTTGAAGCTCGTCTGACCCGGGAAATGGATTTCAATGAGGCCGAGCTGAGGTCGCAAGCGCTTGCCAGGCTGCAGATGACAGGAGGACGAGGCTGGACTCCCTTGGAGAGCGGCTTAGATCTTAAGTGTGCGCCTGTAGCTCCATGTACTTTATCCTTTTGGAATAATAAAATTATTTCTTCTTTCTGAATTGCAGTTCCAAATTGTATTGCAATTTCTTGAGAACAAAGTTCTTGTTGGGCTGGATGATGAGACTTGGCTATCTGTCAGTTCAGAGGTCGCGATGACATAACTGGTTGAGACGCCACCAAGCCCGAAACCGGTCCTTGTCGGATCGAAAGATGAGACCTGTCTTTTGTAAATGTCAACAGGGCTCAAGGTTGAGACTTAGCTGTCTGCTGGTTCAGAGGTCGCAATGACATAACCGATTGAGACACCACCAAGCTTCAAAATTTGGTGATACTTATCTTTTGTAAATGTCAATAAGTATCGAGACCTGTCTTTTGTAAATGTCAACAGGGCTCGGAATGAGCTTAGCTGTCTGCTGGTTCAGAGGTCGCAATGACATAACCGATTGAGACGCCACCAAGCTCAAATTTGGTGATACTCGTCTTTTGTAAATGTCAACGAGTATCGAGACCTGTCTTTTGTAAATGTCAACAGGGCTCGAAATTGAGACTTAGCTGTCTGCTGGTTCAGAGGTCGCAATGACATAACCGATTGAGACGCCACCAAGCTCAAATTTGGTGATACTCGTCTTTTGTAAATGTCAACGAGTATCGAGACCTGTCTTTTGTAATGTCAACAGGGCTCGGAATTGAGACTTAGCTGTCTGCTGGTTCAGAGGTCGCAATGACATAACCGATTGAGACGCCACTAAGCTCAAATTTGGTGATACTTATCTTTTGTAAATGTCAATAAGTATCGAGACCTGTCTTTTGTAAATGTCAACAGGGCTCAGAATTGAGACTTAGCTGTCTGCTGGTTCAGAGGTCGCAATGACATAACCGATTGAGACGCCACCAAGCTCAAATTTGGTGATACTCGTCTTTTGTAAATGTCAACGAGTATCGAGACCTGTCTTTTGTAAATGTCAACAGGGCTCGGAATGAGACTTAGCTGTCTGCTAGTTCAGAGGTCGCAATGACATAACCGATTGAGACGCCACCAAGCTTCAAAATTTGGTGATACTTATCTTTTGTAAATGTCATAAAGTATCGAGACCTGTCTTTTGTAAATGTCAACAGGGCTCGGAATTGAGACTTAGCTGTCTGCTGGTTCAGAGGTCGCAATGACATAAACCGATTGAGACGCCACCAAGCTCAAATTTGGTGATACTCATCTTTTGTAAATGTCAACGAGTATCGAGACCTGTCTTTTGTAAATGTCAACAGGGCTCGGAATTGAGACTTGTCTTTTGTAAATGTCAACAAGCTCAAATTGAGGACTTAGCTGTCTGCTGGTTCAGAGGTCGCAATGACATAACCGATTGAGACGCCACCAAGCTCAAATTTGGTGATACTTATCTTTTGTAAATGTCAATAAGTATCGAGACCTGTCTTTTGTAAATGTCAACAGGGCTCGGGGTTGAGACTTGTCTTTTGTAAATGTCAACAAGCTCAAAATTGGTGATACTTATCTTTTGTAAATGTCAATAAGTATCGAGACCTATTTTTTTTGTAAATGTCAACAGGGCTCAAGGTTGAGACTTAACTGTCTGCTGGTTCAGAGGTCGCAATGACATAACCGATGAGACGCCACTAAGCTCAAATTTGGTGATACTTATCTTTTGTAAATGCAACGAGTATCGAGACTTGTCTTTTGTAAATATCAACAGGGCTCGGAATTGAGACTTGTCTTTTGTAAATGTCAACAAGCTCAAAATTGAGACTTAGCTGTCTGCTGGTTCAGAGGTCGCAATGACATAACCGATTGAGACGCCACCAAGCTCAAATTTGGTGATACTTATCTTTTGTAAATGTCAATAAGTATCGAGTTTGTAGTGGAGTTTGGGGGAAAGTCTCGTTTTCACAGGGAGAAACGAAAATCACTGTCATAGGTTAGTGTTAACGTAACAGCGCAATGTATATATGGTCTTACCCATTCTATGGATGAGAATTGGTAAGTGACTTTGGAGGTCTCGTTCTCAAGGGGAAAACAAGGGAATTGCTGTCATAGGTTTAATGTTAACGTAACAGCGAAATGCATATGTGGTCTTACCATTCTATGGATGGGATTGGTAAGTGACTTTGGAGAGGGAATCAAACGGGAACAGGTCCCTTAGGATTTTTAGCAAATCCCCAGCTGTCAACGGGTTTGATATGCTTTACCAACTACCGTTTGAATTGGGCTGGCCATGCTATTCCCCTCAGCATGATGAGTTGTCGAGGATTTATGTTGGGCTTACAGGCCAACATTTTCCTCTATCCTTAATCGTTAGGGATGTTGGATCATCTGGTTAACGTATGTGTAACCTTGATTCTCCTTTAAGACAACCAGTGTGTATGGCCAGGTTCCTACTGGTTTATGGTTGTGTGATCTCGCTTGGAGGAAGAGAAAGGCTCTCTTTGTGTGTACTTTGCACACGAAGGTCTTGATCAGAGGTGTAATGTTAACTTGATCATGAAGGATCCTTGATTAAGGATAAAACTTCTTTAAGAATTTGCCATTGATCAGCATCATGAGTAGGTCGCCATCTGAAGTCATGAGGCGGTATGCTCCGTTTGAATAGACTGTTTCTATCACAAACGGTCCTCCCATTTAGGCTGAAATTTGCCCTTGGTCTTGTGCGTCATAATCATCGGTCGTCTGACGGCACTAAAACTAGGTCTCCTTTTTGGAAGACTCTCTGTTTGACCTTCTTATTGAAGGCTTTTGAGATTCGAGCTTGATATAGCTCGATATGCTGCTGAGCTTGTAGTCGCTTCTCGTCTAAAGCTTCGAGCTCTTGAAGGCGCAATCGATCATTGTCCTCTAATGTGATCTTAGTAGTCAAAGCGACTAGTAATGATGGCATCTGGATTTCCACACAGGATGACTGCTTCGCACCCATATACCAGGGAAAAAGGCGTATTGCCTGTCGGTGTCCGAACCGTGGTTCGGTAGGCCCAAAGACATTCACCAAGCTTTTCGTCCCAATTTCGCTTGTTCGAGGAGACGAATTTCTTGAGTAGCTTGATGATCGTTTTGTTGAATGCTTCCGCCAAGCCATTAGCGGCGGGATTATAGGCAGTTGAAGCTACATTCTGAATTTAGTATTTATCGCAGAACCGATAGAATACTTGGCTTATGAATTGGGGACCGTTGTCGTGGATGATCCGCCTAGGGACACCAAATCGATGGATGACATGGTGTTTGATGAAATTAACCACATTAGAGGTTTTGACTTCAACCAGTGGTATAGCCTCCGCCCACTTTGAGAAGTAATCGGTTATTGCCAGGATAAATCGGTGTCCTTTGTCGAAGAAGGGATGATTGGCCCTACGACGTCGATTCCCCATGCTTCAAATGGCCATGAAGCAACAATCGGGTGGAGTAACTCTGAAGGCTGGTGTATGAAATCTGCATGGATTTGACACGCTTTACACCTTCGTGCATATTGGATGGCATCGGCTATCATAGTTGGCCAATAGTATCCAAGTCTGTGCAACCTTTCCTTAAGTTTTGGACGTGGCTGATGAGCTCCGCAAATGCCGTCGTGCGCTTCTTGGAGCGCTTCCTGTGCCTCTCAATTGGAAAGGCAACGGAGGAGGAGACCGTCATATGAATGACGGTAAAGTGTCTTCAGAGTCGGATCGTAGTAGAAACGGAGAGACCTTCGTCTGACGGACGCCGCTTCTTAGGATCGTCTGGAAGCAGACCATGCAAAGCATAGTCAATGAGAGGAAAGCGCCAATCTCTCGGCTCAAGATCCGTGGAGACATTATAGACTTCTCGAGTTCTTAGCATGTGCTTGGAGCATACAAGATGTCGAGTTGCGACTGTGAGTGATACTCGGTGTCGGCTGGTAAGGCTAGTGTTGTTGCTAATGCAGCAAGGGCGTCCGCCTTGGTATTTTGAGATCGAGACACATGCCCGATATAGAAGCCTTCAATAGGTTGGCCAATTCAACGGCCGTGTGGTAATAAGGCACCAAGTCCTCATGGCGGACTTCGTATTCGCCTTTAACCTGATTGATGATCAATTTTGAATCGCCGTAGGCTTCAAGGTAGCGTACCCCCATTCCATGAGCGAGCTGAAGACTGATGAGCAGAGCATTATATTCTGCTACATTATTGGAGCATGATTCTGTCAAAGAAAATGCTCTGGGAAGGACATGATTCTGCGGGGAGATAAACACAACCCCTACTCCGGCAATAATCTTGCCTTTAGGGCCCATTCGCATGCTCCATCAAAGAACATCTGCCATACTTCCTCTTCTGAGGTTGCATTAGACTCGAAGACCTCATCAGGGATGTCTTCGTGAAGCTTTGAATGTTCCGGAACTGGATGAGCAGCCAAGAACTCTGCAAGAGCCTGGCCTTTAACCGCCTTCTGAGGCGTGAAGATCATGTCGTATTGAGACAATAAAAGTGCCCATTAGCCAATCTTGAATTCAATGATCCTGGCTTCGTATAAGGAGAGCAATGGGTTTACTCTGGAGATGACATGTATGGTCTGGCCGACCAAATAATGTCGTGTCTTCTGAACAGCGAAGACGAGAGCTAAACACTCTTTCTCGATAGGGGTTGTAGCGAGATTTCGCTCCTATGAGAGTTCTGCTCAGATAATAAATGGCCTGCTCGTGGCCATTGTCGTCCTTTTGAGCGAGAGGGCACGAGGGAGTAATCCAGAGCTTTTATATAAAGCAAGAATGGTTTCCCTGATGTAGGGGCCACCAGGACTGGAGGTTTTGTGAGATACCTCTTGATGTCTTCATAAGCTTCCTGGCAAGCTGATCTCATACGAAGGAAGCACCCTTTTTCATGAGTCGGGTGAACGGTTGACAGCCGCCTGAGAGATTGCAATGAATCTTCTGATATAAGCCAGTCTACCTTGCAAGCCTCTGAGCTCTTTGAGGTTCCTCGGTGGATGCTCATGCTTGAATGGCTTTAATTTTGTCTGGGTCAAGATGAATCCTTTTGATGTGACAATAAAATCCAAGGAACTCGCCACTTGACACTCCCAAGAAGGATTTTGTCGGGTTCATTTTCAGTTGATGAGCCCGCATTATGTCGAACATCGTTCTCAGGTCGCGAAGATGTTC
>JAVJIF010008351.1:0-119292 GCA_038442645.1 Agave tequilana | reverse complement strand
TCTTTCTTTATGGATTTTATGGGTGCAATCCACTGAAAACCCTCACGAGACAAAACTCGTCCTCTAGAGGGAACCTAGAGGTTTAACGGCTTGTTGCACATGCTCAGTGCAATCGCGTGACCTGCGAAAGTGGTCTAATAATCCTTAGTATAGTTTAGGTTGTTTTGCTCGAGGACGAGCAAAAGATAGGTATGGGGTGTGATTGGTCGCTAATGTTGCATATTTAGTGTCATATTTCCATATTTATTATAGAATAAAATCTGCATTGTCCTAATTAATTGTTTAATTTATTTGCTGGCCCATTCCTTAAGGATGAAGAGAAATAGCCCAAAAGCCCACCAAAATTCTGAGTTAAATCAGAATTAATTCGAGCTCAGTAAATCATGGTAAAATCAAGCTCTCAGAATCGATCGGTTAAAGCCAAGAATCGAAGGCCATTTCGTCAGAATCCTGGACCCAACTGAAAATCCAACTACAGATAAAGTCAGAAGGCCAAACCAGCGCGACCCACAAACAGGGTGTGGCACCTGGCCACACCCTGGCCGTGAAAACGCGGCCCAAGCCGCGTTTCCGCGGCTTGGTTGGGGAGTTAGGGGAGCGTTTGCTCCCCCGATCTCCCCGGGATCCTGATGGTTAGGGTTTTGCCTATAAAAAACATAGTGTTCGCTGAAAATGGGACGACCATGCAGAGATAATTTAGACTAGTTTTTCATTTCTTAGTTTAGGTTTTTCTTTTCTTTTTTATGTAATTTGTAAGTAAGCTTAGGATAGATGAAGATTCATGTAAGTAAGAGAGAGAGCCTGATGTTGAGAGTGACACCGATGTGCCCTCCTCCTTTCATCCATTGTTTCTGTAAGTAATAAAGGTAAATGCTTCTTTTTATGTTCGTATTTTCTTTTATTTCCATCTTTCTCTTTCTACTTTACCTCCTTTGTTTTGATGAGTTTGCAAGTGAAGCCAGAAGCATAAGTATAACGATGCTTTGTGAGTGCCAACGATAGTTCATGAAGACGATCTCTCCTCCTCAAGATCCGTATCACTTCATTCTTGCTAGGACTTGATGATATAATGCGAACTGGGACTGAGCTCGATCCTATGATTTATGCGTTGAACGCCTCCAAGGAAGGTAGAACATGCAAGGTTTCCAGGTAAGTCATCACTCAAATTAGGTAAGTATTTCTTCAACCTTCTTTCTTTTCTTTATTTTCTTTAATATAGATCGCCAACACTCATCTTCCAACTCTTCCTTTCCCCTTTCTTTGTAAATAGTCATTCTCCATTTCTCTCCACCTTCTTCATCTCTCATTTTCTTTCTAACTTTAACATAACTTTCTTTTTCATTTTTATTTCTTTAAATAAAGAAGAATCTTCGCTTTTCTTCATAACGATTTCAATAAAGAACCGTAAACGCTTCTATCGTAAAACCCTCCTTGTGGATCACGACCCGCATAGCCACTTGCTATAGCGGTGAGAATTGAGCACTTGCACATCTTCATTCTAAATCTAAAATTCTGTATTTTTTGTGCAGGTTTCGCCTCAATCAATACTCATGTTTGCCATGCTAGGATAGCTTCACCTAGTTCATCTATTGCATGCCACACTTCTTTTATAATTGAAAATGATATAAATTTATTAAAGAAGAATATGAATTTTTTGGGCTCCACTTTGAGCCATTGTGCCATTAACCATACACTCTTGGAATCTTTGTTTCAAAAGAAACAAGTTCCTATTATGCATGCACACAAACCACGGCATACACATGCTCCTCACGGTCACCACCATCACACTTTGTATGCTCATGTGTACACTTGTACACATTGTGGACGATAGGGCCACCTTGCTAAGTTTTGCTATGATCGTATACATGATGAAAATTTAGCAACTAAATTTATTGGGTTAGGAAAGGTGCTAACCCCCATGGACCCAAAGGATATGGGTACCAAAGACCACCCCTATTGTATTTGATGTAGGTGTGCGCTCTCGCATGACGTGAGAGTATCGGTACCTTGGAGTGGATGCGTTCCGAGCTTCATGTGGACTATTTGGATGCATCACTTTCAAGGGATGTTTGGTGGGAGGACCACCTTGGTTGGAGAACTAGAGAAGTGCCCTCATCGGTTTTGGTATCGATCTCTAACTCCTGTTATATTTACATGCTTTTCATGTTCATTGTTTATAGCATGTTTTATTGTTTATTGATTATTATGACAATGCCATGATTATTAGACCATTGACATGCATGTATAGCTTTTGAGATCACCCATGCTTAATATGGATCATTCTTTGTGTTCTCGCATATGTTTAGCTATTATGTATATCATAGTTCTAATAGCATGAAATAATGATCATATCATGTTGATTTATGACTTTTTTATGCTTCATGATTTGATTACATATTTAAATGTTAGTTTTCATTAAGACTAGGATATATGCTTGTACATATAGTGGTCCACAAATAAATTTTTATATGTTTTTTGCTTGAATGCTTATTTGTGCCCATTAGATGTTCAGTATAGTCTAGTTTTGATGATTCATGCATTTAACTTGTATTCCTATTCTATCCATGATTTTCATGTTCATATGTTTAAACTTCATGTATATGTCCATCTTGTCTAAACTATTGATTATACATATACATCCTTCGAGCCACGTGCCATAATGCATATACATTTGTGGACTCGTTATGTTTTGGATATGTATGTATACTTTAATTTATACTTGACATACATATGCCTTGAAGAAATCGAGTTTTGATGATTTTCATGTTTTGAGGAATGTTGAGCTTGAATGTCTATTTTCATGATTATTTGTATCACATAACACTTTTGCACTCACTTTATTTAATGGTTTCTCATGGTTTTGTTTTCATAAGTATGATATGCGCCTTATTGATTTCGAGTGTTTAGTGACATGTGATTTACATGTTTTTCATGAAAAATATTTCGTTTTATTTCTTACTTGAAGGATTTCGTACTAGTTTACAAGCTTTTCCATTTAACTAGTTCGTATTCTTCATTATGGTAGAGTTTTCAAACATACTATATTTTCAAAACTATTTTTTGAAAACCCTATCCTTCAACGGGGGTTGGATGGGAGACCATGCACATTTGCTTTATAGTGAAAATCATTTTAAACTTGAGCATGAATGGGTGGTAGGTTATATGAGTTATATACACTTGATCTTATTATTGTTGTTTCAATTGGTATCATTG
This sequence comes from Agave tequilana, assembly GCA_038442645.1. Lineage (NCBI taxonomy): Eukaryota > Viridiplantae > Streptophyta > Magnoliopsida > Asparagales > Asparagaceae > Agave > Agave tequilana. The sequence goes on along the minus strand of JAVJIF010008351.1, from coordinate 116,079 downwards.
GATCTTTCAATTAGTATCAATATTGACATTTTTATATACTCATATTTCTTTTTGTGTATGTATGCTTTCAATTGGTATCATCTATTTTGATTGGTACTTATTTTTCATACACATATACATGTTTTATTTGTGCTTACTATATCCCTATATCTTTGAGCACAAATGTTAAATATGCTAAGCTTGAATTTTTAATAACCAACATGTTTCAATTGATTAGTTTTCAATTGATATTTAAACACAAGCTTATGCATCTTTTTAGTTGGTATTTCATAAAGGGGAGAAAATTTGTCTTTTTATCTTTTAATTGGTATTTTGTTTATCGTTGATTTCTACTCCCACACTTTATGTTGAAAATTGATTTTATTTTGATATCATATGCTCTAAATGACAAATACTTACAATTGGTATCTTTTTGTATCAAGATGCTTATTTGAATACTTTAAATTGGTATCAAGATTTTATTTGTTTTCTCAAAATTGGTATCAATGCCTTATTTACTTTCAAGTGATATATGTTTACTTTCATTTGGTATCTAAATGTACTACTTTGACACATTTTTAATTGGTATCAAATTTATTTTATTGAGAAAATTTGAAATGTTTTAATAAAGAAATATGAAAAATATTTTGATTTATATTGCCTATATGCAAGGGGAGCTTAACATCTCTTCTACATATAGATTCATGTTGTGTGTATCCTATATTGAGGAGCTTGACAACTCTTCTTTATGTGGTACACGTGTGTAGGGGGAGCTTCACATCTCCTCTTATACATTGCATATTATGTGTTATGTGAATTAGGGCTTGTCATCCTTTCTTCATGTAATGCATATATGTAGGGAAGTTAACTTAGCGTCTTCCTCTTCATGAATGTATATCGCATATATCTATTTATTGATTTGTTTGTATGACCCCTTAGTTAATTCTTTGTTTTCGAACAAAAAGGGGAGAAAAATTTATTGATTTGTTTTTACTTTGACCCTTGTTGATGATTGACAAAAAGGGGAGAAGTATTGGTATATATATGCATGTTTTTTTGGAAAAAGGAGTTATGTTTATGCATATATGTTTTGTGTTTGCAAATAGGAGAAATTTTTTTTTGTTGTGTTTCATGTTTATCTCCATCCATTTGCATACATGTTCATGAGCCTTCATTGCATATTTATTATGTTTCTTCCTATGCATGAGTTGAGGGGGAGCTTCTTTGAAGCTTAACTTTAATCCATGCATATATAACTCCATGAGTTTTGTCATCATCAAAAAGGGGGAGATTGTTGCCCAGTGGCCTTCCACTCTAGTTTTGATGATGATTAACTCATGTAATTATGTTTACTAATAATCTTGTGATGTTTAGTTTCAGATCATTAACCAAGATATTAGTTGGTGATTGCTTCAACAAAGGAGTTTTGAAGCCTTTCGCATGGTGATTCCAGAGCCCGAGCAACAAGATCATACATAGCACTCGTTGGAGTCTAGCTCGGTGGATCACGGAGTTTTGGATCGAATCAGCTTGGAGACGGCGTTCTACAAGAAGACTTCGGTACCATAGTTTTTAGTTTGTTTTTAGATCCATGTGTAAAGATTAGATAGTGTGATATGCTCAAGTTCCCAATACACACATGTTTCATGTTTTGGATTCGTTTTTCGGTTTTTGGTTTAACCGATATTGGTTTTCATGAATAGATAGATTCAAAACAAGTTTACATTGTTTAAATATATATTAGATATGTTCTATATACATACATACTTCATATCTTAGACAAACTTATGTTGAGATGCATATTCATGAGTTTTGGTGTTTTGGTATTTTAACAAAACATATTTTGGAAATAAAAGAAAAAAATAATGATATGTATATGTTTCATGTATATTAGGCCTATGTCCATATGCAACATGTTTTAAAATTCTTAAGTATCATGTTTATGTATTTGGATAAGGTTTGGACAAAGTTTATTTGAAAAGTCTAAGTTTGGAAAAATACAGATTTTTGATTTTCGGTAATTTTTCCTTTACACAAAAATGGTTCAAAATTTTTGATATTTATGTTGAAATTTTTATCACAGGTTTGTATGTCATATATAAAGTTAGAAACTATTTTTGTGAATTTTTAGAAGATTTATGGGAATTTTTAGAATAATTTTTAACTCAGTTTTCTGACCCAGAACCCAGCCTGCCAGGCTCTGGCGGTCGACCGGGCCGGTCGACCGGACCCAGAGTCGGTCGAACCGAGACGGTCGACCGACGTGCACACACATATGCACGTTGGCCAGGCATTTGGGCGGTCGACCGTGCGGTCGACCGGCCAGAGAGCTTTGCTCTCTGGATTTTTACGGTCGACCGGCCGGTCGACCGCTGGCTTCCAACGGTCATTTTTTTGACCGTTGGCGGTTGACCGGCCACCAGAGCTGCCACATCAGCTCAACGGCTAGTTTCTTTTGGTCGGCTATTTAAGCCCCATTTGCTTGGGTTTTTGCCAAGGTTTTGACAAGAGAAAATTTTCAGTTTTCCCTAGTGTTTTATACAAGATTCAAAAGTTTTTAAAGGTTAAAGATTTCATCTTTATATTGTTTTTCAAGGGTTTGGAAAATTCAAAGAAAATTAGGTTTTGGGATATTGCTTTAGATCTTCATTTCTATCATATTGCAAGTGTTTTCCAAGGATTTTTCTTTGTTATTTGATTTTCAAAATACCTTGATTTCCACACTTGAGCTATCATTCTATCCTCTCTATAGGATCACTTGTTTTGTGAAAAAAGGAAAGTGTTTGTGGTTGAGACATACCACCAAGTTGTAAACCCCTTCATTGTTGTATCCCTCTTTGGTAGAGGTGGAGTTGGGTTGTTGATTGCTCCCTCTTTGGTAGAGGTTGAGGTTGTGGTTTACTCCCTCTTGGTGAGGTGGAGTTAGTGTGGATTTGTATCCCTCTTCGGTAGAGGTGGATTGTGGTGTTTGTGGCCTCGATGGAGGTTGTATTGGTTGGTTTGTGGAGTTCGGTATTCCGGTCTTCGGTAGACCATTTGTATTGCCTCGGTGGAGGTTGTATTGGTTGAAAGAGGAGTTCGGTACTCCTAGTGGATTGGAAATCCTTCTCGGTGAAGGCGGGGACGTAGAGCTCGGTGCTCGAACCTCGAAACACATCTTGTTGTTTGCGTTTGATCAATTGACTCTCAACCCTCTCTCTCTTTTATTTGTGTATTGCATCATTCATATTGTCATATCTTATATGCTTGTGTTGTGCCTTGCATCTATTCATATTGCTCATTCATATTATATGCTTGGCTTGTGTGTGTGTGCGCCTCACTTGTGCTTAACCACGAGAGCTTCATATAGCGCCTCAACTCTTATTCAGAGGAATCAAAAGGAGTTAGTCCAGAGCCCTTCAAGGGGAATTCGGCTACACTCGTTGGTTGCACTAAGTGTTGTTGCAATTTGTTTTTAATTTTCACATTTAGTTCATTAGATTAGTGGTACATCTATTCACCCCCCTCTAGGTGTACTTACAGTTAGCATATACCAAGACAAATATTTTTTATCACAAAAAGTGGGAGTAAGATACTAATTGAAAATAACCAACTGAAAGATAAAAGAAGAATTTTTCTCCCCTTCATAAAATACCAATAAAAATTATGCATAAGCTTGTCTTAGATACCAATTGAAAAACAATTGACATTAAAGACTACATCAAGCTTAGAAAGAAATAATTTTGTGCTAAAAAATATATGGCATATATGTTTAAAGCACAAAAAACATCTATATGTATGTATCAGAGAAATATATGTTAATTTAGATATATCCATACGTGTGTAGAAAACATGAGTATACAAAATGAATTTTCATTGAAAATTATCTATAACTCATAACTACCTCCCTTTCATGCACTTGTTTAAATAGATATTCAATTAAGAGCATACAATGTATGGCCGCCCATCCAACCGCCCTTTGAAAGTAGGGTTTTCAAAAAATATGATTTGAAAACATTTTAACATATTTGAAAAACTCTACCAATTTGAATAATAATGAACTAATATAAAGTAATTTTCAAAATTAGTTTGAAATCCTTCAAGTGAGGAATAAAACATAAATGTATGCATGAAATATGAAAACATACACGAGAATCGATACTCAAAACGATAAGACACATATAGGCTCATGAAACAAAATCATGAGTAAACAAAAGATATATAGAGTATACAAAAATCATGTAATCAGCAAAATCACAGAAATAAGGCATTGAAGCTCATATGAAATTTCTTTTATCAAAAACAAGAAATCAGCAAAAACTTCATAAACTATTTTTATCAAAAACAAGAAATCATCAAAAACTTCATAAACTATGTTTATCAAAAACAACATAAGCTTCAAAGTAAATGTATATTTTGTCGAAACTAAAAGTATACATATATATCCCAAATATAAACAAATCAATAAAAGAATATTGCATGAAGGAAATGACTAGGATATACATGTATATCTATTAGTTTTAGATAAAATTAATATATACATGAAGCTAAACACATTTTTAAGAAAACATGTACAAATATAGGAGATACAAGTGAAGAAGTAAGAATCAACAAAATAAGGTTATACAAGAATATATAATGTGTACAAATGAGCAATAAAGTACAAACACATGATAATCAAATGTGTTGCACTAGTTGTACAAGTATAAACACAAGTTTTAATAAAAGTTACATCTAAACATATAATCAAAACATGAAGTGCAAAAACATAAATAAATATGATCATTATGCACGTGTTTTCGAAATAGAATATACATAGTAGTTAAACTATAGTGAGAACATAAAAATATAAGTTCATATAAACATGGGTGTATCTCAAAGGCTATCTATGTATATCACATGTCTAATAAACATTGCATTTAACATAATGAACATGAAAACCAAAACTATGCTAATAATCAACAATAAAAACATGTCAAAAAAATGGGAGTTAAATATAGTTACCAAAACTGGTAGGGCTAATCTCTATATCCCTAAATCATGGTGGTTCTCCCACCAAACATTCTTGATAATGATGCATCAATTGAGTATGTCCATTTAGCTTATGCATCCACCACCAAGGCACCAACCCTCTCATGTCATATGAGAGTCCCACCTACATCAAACATAAGAGGTGAGAATTTTGGTGCCCATTTCCTTTTGGGTCCTTGAGGGTTAGTATTATAAGGAACTCAAACATCTTTATTTGCAACAATGTGTACAAGTGTATATATGAGCATACATGGTGTCATGTGTGTGAACATGAGAAGCATGTGTATGTTGTGATTTGTGTGCATGAATATGTGGTGCATGTTTCTTGCGAAAAATGGATTCTAATCTTTTGTGATCCATAGCATATTGGCTCAAAGTGAAGCCCAAACAATCTACACTTTTCTTCAAAATACAAATATTATTTTCAATGATTAAATAAGAAGTGGAGCATGCAACATGTTTATCACTAATAGATTGAACAATGGATACATGACAAACATGAGAAGAAAAATCATTTTTCAAAGAAATATTTTCCTTTGAAACTAAATCAAATTCTTTTGAAATTAAAACAATTTTATTTTTCAAAGAATCATTTTTTTTACAACAAATTCAAGTTTTGAAGATAAGAGTTCATTTTTTCTTAAAAACAAGATCAAACTCTTTTTTTATTCTTTAAAATCTCATTTTCTTTTAAGGCAAGATCTAGTTGGAATTTCAATGAGTCCCTTTCAATTGAAATCTCAATATTTTCTTGCAAAACTATATCTAGTTTTGAAAATAAATTTTCATTTTTTTCTTTTAATTCAAAACTTTTTTTCAAAAGTTTATATTTAAAAAGCAAGTTTTCACAAAATATGGATAGTTCTTCATTTAATGCATGTGCATCTATAGCATTATCATCACCTGAAGAACTAGCATAATCATGTAATTGAGTATTCGAAGTTACCTCAAGGGTCATTCCCTTGGACCATGAAGCAAGCTTGATCGAACTCATCTCCACTAGATTTCTTCTCCAAAACATGTGTCATTTGCTCCTTGGGAGAAGTCAATGTGTTCCACGCTACAAAAGTGGAATCACAATGAGAAATCAAAGAAAGATCATCTTTACTAAGTGTGTGCCTAAGGGCCTCTAAAGCTTGTGCGTTAGCCCCTAAATACTTGTCATTACTAATATAGGATATCTTGGTAGTGGCAAGAGAGACATGCAATCCTATGGCTTTGAGGTATGCACTCATCTTAAATCTTCATGTGTCAATGCTGGAAACATCATACATGGGTGGAGCAAGAAAATCCATGAGTGTTAAATGTGTGCAATGTAATATTAGATTAGTATCCAAGGATCTCACTCCTAGGTGGTTACACCTAATATCAAGAGCAGAGGCTCTGATACCAATTAAAAGTGCATCTAGAAGGGGGTGAATAGGTGATTAGTCTCTAAAAACAGCATATTTCATACCACATTTTCACATTTATTTCATATTAAATTTTTCTAATAACACCTCTCTTACATGTTTCTAGGTCCATGGTGTGCAATGAAGAAGAAGATGATAAATCACCATTTAATAGGTGATTAAAGACATATAATCTAGCCACTGACTTTGGAGAGCTGATTCGTCAAAACCAGGGGCCCAAAACAAGAAACCGGGAACTGTATCTGATAGGGGATAAACGGGACAGCGAGCGGCCCCTGGCGCCGCGCGCGCGCGGCTCTAAAGAGCCACGAAAACTCGGCCGTACGGGTGCGACGCGCCCGTACTTTGGGCCAGGGTTTGTCGCCTGGCCCCCTTTCTCCTGGTGCCTATATATACCCCCTAGGGTTCTATATTGAGAGAAATTCAGAGAGTAGGGTAGTTTTAGGGTAGATTTCTCTTCTTGTTGTAGTTTAGTTTAGTTTAGGTTAGTTCTTCTTCTTTCTCTTTGTATTTTCTATTTTCTTTTAGATCTTGTAATAGGAGAGAGAGTTGTACATGAGTAGAAAGCAAGTGCTTATAATAGAAGGTGACAATCTATGAAAGTTGCTCTCTTTATCTCTCCTTATTTTCTTCTCTTTTAATCCTTTTACATGTTTAGCTAATCTTTTCTCTCATGGCAACTAAATACTAACCACTAACTAGTTTAACTTCTTATTTGATAATCCACATGAATCTAATAGCCTCTACTTGTCCTTGCTCTTGCAAGAGCCATTGATGGTTCATGATGATGTATTCTAACACTCTAACATCTAACTCTCTAACAAGTTAACATTACTTTATTTCATGCTTGCTCTTGTTGGGTTTTGATGGTTTAAGGGTAGCTTGCAGTTTTTGGTTGCATTTGGATGTGAAAGTTCTCATATGGGTCATGCTTTGAAACGCTCTTGTACTTAGGACTAGTGATGGCCAATGATACAACTATCACTAAGAGGTTAGCATGTGGTGGAGCCATTAGTAGTTAGTAGCCATGAGTTTTCTTTCATTTTTAGTTTGTTTTAGAAACAATATCAAAAATCACAAATATATTCTTTTCTATGTTTCCCACTTCTTTGTGTTTCACCGTACTTCTCTTTCCATTCTTTATTTTTTTTTCTTTTCATTCTTTCAAATAATGAAGAACCGTTAACATACACGTGAACATACCGTGCATGCTTCTATCTCCTCCCGTCCTTATGGATTCGACTCGTTTTAGCCTCTATGCTATAACGGAAGTATCGAGGAAGCCAAAGCACACACACTTTACATCTTGATTTCAAAACATACACTTTTTGTGTGCGGTTTTTCCTCGATCAAATTTTGGCATCGTTGCTGGGGATGGGAACGGTTTGATTTCATATTTTCGTTAACTTTTCTCTTTATTTTTTGTGTGCAAGTTAAAGTTTTAGCGTTGCAGAAGTTCACACTTGCTCTTGTGTGTTGGGTAAATTCTTGTATATTCTTATACTCTGCTGCTAATTTTTTTTTATATTACCTGTGCACTATAAATAATTTTAAGAATTACAATACGAAAATTGGATGCTTTAAAATGGTTTAGACATCTGCATCTAGGCACGTGTAAATTTTCCAATATACTGTATTTTATTCTTGTATTGCTGTGATATTGATAGGAGGTGTACATATGGCATTGCATATAGTATAGGACAAACACGTGGGTAATTTACTCTCTTTGTGTGTTCATTCTTATCTATATTACACTCTTGCATGAATTGAACTTAAGGGCAAAATCCAATACAACATAAGGTGGGGAAGTCATTACCCTCCCTTGCCCAAAAATCACCTCCCCACTCACACAATCCAAGTCTAAATAAAATTTGTTAGACGTTAGCCCCCAGGGACATCTCGGACTCAATTAGGAGATTGACCTAAGGGAAAGTTATTAGAAGTTGACTCTTGTCAAATCGGTGTTTAAGGTTGAGGGTTGAGAAACGAAGCCTAGAAGAACAGTGGTTTGTTATAATTAGGCCCGTTGCTCCGGCATGGATACCTCCCACTGATCTTTTCCCTACCTGGACGATTAACTCGTGGTCAGATTTCGATAATGTACCCCCCTCCCCCGTGGACAGTCTAACCAGTTAGGAGTCGTGTAGGTCTAAGTTAACCCTAGCATATGCTTGTTTTCTTTTTCTTTTTGTTTGTTTGTTTGTTTGTTTTTCCTTTTTTTGTATATTGTGAAATGGATTTTAACAACAATAATTCTTTCAATAATAATATGAATCCACATTTTACCCCGACCTCATATGACTTGATAACTCCAACCGGCTATGTATAACATGGACCAACTATATATGCCGAGTTGGGATTATCCGACTCAATATGACCTATATCCCCAATCATATGACTATAATTTTTAAAATGACTTCCACTCTTCACAGAGTTCATGGGAATTCACCTCCCCTGAGTCAAATTTTCAACCATCTGGTCCACAATTTTCACAGTATTCATTCCCCGATTCTACTTCATATCCTCTTTTTCTTGTTCCACCAACTTAGAAAAAATCTAATTTGGAAAGGAGTATAGAAGCCATGTTTGAGTCCCAACAACAAATTTAAAATTTGCTCAATTCACAATCCTTCCCAAATCAAACTCCATATACTCTTTTTCTAGAACATCCAATTGAAGAAGAATCTGAGCTAGAAGAGCGTTTGGAAGTCTTTTGCGAAAAATTGCAATGATTTCAAAATATGTTGGACTCATCATCTCAGCCAAATTTTCAAGAGTCCTACTCATCTTTTCCAATCGTACTAATTCAAAATGAACAACCATCAATACTAGACTTGAATATGGAACCCTTGCGTGAGTCCAAGCAGCAATCGCAAAATCCGATGGACTCACAATTTTACCACAATTTTCAAAATCAAATTCCATACTCACCTTTTCAAGAAGAACCAATTGCACAAAGTATGGAAGACGTGATTCTGACTCCAAATTTTATTACCTAGCCTATCAGTAGGTTAGACTCACTAATGAGCGAATTGATTAATGAGAGCGAGGAAAGTCTTTCTTGTCAACCTTTGACCGATCCTTATATCCCTAACTCTACTGATTGGACCCAAGAATCATGTCATTTTAGAAATTCAGTTTCAATTTATTATACCAACCTGAACTTGACCAACATCAACCTACATTTTGATAAGTTATCCTTTTCCTGAAATTGAACTTGAGCTTGAAAGTGATCATTAACCTCATGTTGGTGATTCCATTTCACTTTTTGATTCAATAATGACTCTGGTATCTTTACCAGATTTTTTTTTTATTTCGGAGTCAACATTTGAATCTTGTACTAGTACATCGTGAAATTGAATCACCAATATCTTATGATCACACTTCATTAATAGAGAAAGTGTGTGAACATTAATTCTTTGGTTTGGACCCTATTTTTGAACCAATTTCGACTCTCATTGTGGACTCTCGACTTGATCTGGGTCAAATTCCTGAGTCGGTATCGTTTTTTGTTCCTGATCTATTTGAGTTCAAATCCATCATCTCCCAAAATCATACTTCATTGTTGGATAAGGATGTTGAAGAAAATGATTCAGTAATTATTTTTGAAAATTGGAAAGTAGATGGGGATAATTTTTCAATAAGACCATTAATTTAATCATTCTTTTACTGGGTCACATTAGAGAGGTCACTGGTGGGTTTCTGCAAGATCCACGATATCTTGATTGGGTAGCAACGCTTGGCCCAATCAGACAACCATCGAAATCACCACCATGAGGTAATCTTCGTTCTCTCTCCATTTGTTTCATGTATATACACATCACGATGCATTGAGGTTAATACATGAGATAAGTGTGGGGGAGAGTTTATTAACATAGGTAGGTTTACATTTTCTTTCTTTTACACTTCTTCTTAAGAAATTTTTAAAATTTTTTTATATAAAAACTCTTTTCTTTTCTTTTTACAAAACTTTTTGAAATAAGAGAAATAGTTTTGATTTATTTTTAAGAAAATTAAGATTATCTTAGGAATTAGGAAGACCTAAAATTATGAAATTTTAAACTGAGTCAAAATAGTAGATCTTGTTTAAATTTTAGGATAAGAAAGTAAAATTGGAAAGATAATTTGATATTAAATTTTTTACCTTAGATTTATGCAATTCACACTTATACAATTTTTGGGATTGAAATAAAGACTGAAAATGCCATAAAAATACATTAAAATATATATAATGAAAAAATCACTTATTGAAGTTGGGTAATTATACCTCATGAAGCATGATTATTCACACCTAAAATGATGGACAAAAATAAAAATAATCCCTTTAGTTTTGTGGCTTTATTTACTCGAGTTCTTAAGTCCGAGGGTTGTTTTCTAATCTGGTGCCCTAAGATCATCTGGTTTGGGAGTCACCGGCTAAAAGCTCACTACCCAGGCAAATAAGAAAGCCTAAGAAAACTAAGAAAAGAAAAGAAAAAAAGAAAATATTTATATATATATATAATAATATAAAATATGGCATGAAAGTTAGAGTCGATATCCCAAAAACCTTCACAGTTCACAAAGTGTAAATTTTTCTAAGAGTTTTATGAAAGATCAAAGAATCAATTCAATTTTAAATTTTTACATTTAATTTATAACAAGATTTTGCATTTCGACTTAGTTTAAGGAAGAACAATTTTTGGTTAACCTCTGACCCTGGATCACTTATATTTTCGCAAAAATACTTTGACACTTTTCTCTATTTCAAAATGCGTTTTCAAAATTCTAACATTTGTTTTCTTTCTTTATAGATTTTGTGGGTGTAATCCACTGAAAACCCTTAGGATACAAAACTCCTCCTCTAGGGGAAACCTAGAGGTTTAACGGCTTGTTGCACATACTCAGTGCAATCGCGTCACCTATGAAAGTGGTATAATAATTTCTTTAGTTTTTGTTTTGCTCGGGACGAGCAAAAGATAAGTGATTGCTAAAATGAAAGAACAATCAAAGAGTTAAGAATTTACCGTGCATCTTCGGACTATAAGCCATGAAACTTGGGGAGTGTGTTGATGAATTGAGGCTTGAGCTCAAAATTGTATTCACCAACCGATGGAAGTAGAATGCAAGATGGAAGTGAGGTTCTAATGGGATAGAACCTATCCTGCAATGATGTTGATTGAGCCATTACCGGATCTGGTCTTGGTTCAAACTTGGCTGGTGATGTGTTTCTAGTCAACCTAGATGAATTAGGGTCTCTTGACCACACTTGCATACACAAACACAATCACAATCACAAACAAGTTTACCAACAGTCAACAATAGTAATCAACCAAGCCTAATCTAAGGTAACCTCGACCTAGATAACTCCTAACTGGTTGATTGTCCACAGGAGGTATAATGTAGACTTTGACCACAAGCTAATCAGCTAGGTCAGGGCAAGATTGGTGGGAGGTTATCCGTCAAAGAAGTTCCTTAATTAAGTAACCACCAACCTTCGGGCTTTCGGCCCTCAATTCCCTTCCTAGACACTGATTTAGCAGGAGTCAATTTCCAACACTTTCCCCCTTAGGATAATCTCCTAGTGAGTTTGAGATGTCCCTAAGGCCAACGTCTATCAGATTTTATTTAGGCTTAGGTTGTGCGTGCTTGGAGATGGTTTGTGGGCTAAGGAAGGGTAATGACTTCCCCACCTTATCTTGAATTGGGTTTTGACCTTAGAGTTAATTGTGCAAAGTGTGCAAGATATAGAAAAGTAGCATTCAAAAGCAAATATCACCCAAGAATGTTTCCTAAACTATATGCTATGCATACGTACCTTGTCTCCAGCTCTCTTCAACAGTAATTGTAAAGTAAACATAATTAGACAAATGCCTAGAATGCAAGTCTAAACGTTTTTTAAGCAATTAATAATCACTCAAATTACTGTTGGATTAAAATAGGGATGGTGGATAGCAGAAATAGCAAAAATATAACGTACAAAAACTTAATTTTTTTGCGAGCAATATGTCCTGCAAAAAAGAGTTTTGATAGTCCAATGAAATTTTAAATTTTTACAACGCAATTTCTTGAAATTCTGTTTCCTACTTTCGAGAGTAAGGGCGTAGAATTTGCAAGTCTTCTCGTGCAAAGCTTGAATGCTAGATCTGAATCTTCAAGTCCCTGAAACAACACACCAAACTTGTTAAAAAACAAATACACCGTTCCCTCCCCGGCAACGGCGCCAAAAATTGATTGCTAAAATGAAAGAACAATCAAAGAGTTAAGAATTTACCGTGTATCTTGTGGCTAACGGGTCGTGTCCACGAGGAGGAATGCGATGAAACCTTTTCGGTGATTCATTTAATAACAAAGAGTTGTGCTCATTTTTTTAGTGAAAAGAGAATGGAAAGAAGGAGATGATTAAAAGAGAAATTGCAACTTTAGAGAAGGCTTTGGAGAAGATAATTTAAAAAGCTCAAAAATTGTTTTGTTGATTATAATAAGGAAGAAAATCTGGGTTCACTATCTCACTACTCAACAGTTTACTCTTCTATTGAAATCCTAAGTGCCTCAAATTGATCATAGGCAAAACTTAAAGTTAACGTTAGAAAGTTTGAAGTAAAGCACGTAAGATGGTTAGAAGAGTTCACTCTTTTCTTTGAAAAATCGTTTAGAATCGAATGTTAAATCATCAAGCGCGAAGAAGCAAGTATGAAGTAAAAACAGTTCAAGAAACGTTCATGAAAGAAGTAAGAGTTTAAAAATCCAAACCCATCCTCATGTGCCTTCAAGAACGCTTTCAAGAAGAAAGGCTTTAAGTAAGGCATGCAAATGATTCATTGGGTCTTTTTCATTAAAACCAAAAGAGAAGAAGAACTGGAGAGAGGTACAATAGTGAGCCTAGAAAACCGATTTAGCTACTCATTGAAAACAAAGAAGAAGGCAAGTAAATAGCACAAGACATACCGTAAATGAGTGGAAGAAAAAGCAGCTCGATTCTTGTATTGATGTCACTTCAATCTTCAAGTACAAGCACTCAATTCCTCTCTCTCACAAGTATTTGTACTGAACTACAAATTGAAAAACAAGAATACAACTTTTGTACTATCTAACAAAGAGCCTAAATCCTTAGAAAATAAACAAAAATTCTAATCCTAGTATTCACTCCCTTTTGCTCTGTTGAAACTGGTATTTATAGGGAGAAACCAAAAGGGGGAATCCCGGGAAGATTGGGGGAGCAAACCTTCCCCCAACTGACACTACATGGCCACGGAAATGCAGCTAGGGCCGCATTTCTGCGGCCCTGGTGTGGCCAGGTGGCCATACCCAATTGGTGGGAGCTCCTGGTTTGGTGATTCTCCTATATTTTCTTCTGGTTTTCTCGTTTCAGCTTCAGGATTTGACAAAACAGCCTTTGATTGTTGGCTTCAACCGCTTGATTCGGGGAGGATTCTTTTCAATCGGTTTTCAACCTCTCTAATATGCCAAGATTTGCCCTGATTCCTTGATTTCGAATTTATTCTGAATTAACTCAGAATTTGGTGGGCTTTTGGGCTTGTTTCTCATTCCTTTCTTTTAGCAGTTGGGCCTACATTAAACAAAGAAGAAGAAGACTTGTTAATAGAATTTATGAGCTAAAAGGTATGGTAAGGTGACAATGTATATGCAATATATGTGACTAATCAATAAGTGTGGGGGTGTGATTAGTCTTTAAAACTGCAAATTTCATACCACATATTTACATTTATTTCATATTAAGTTCTGCTAATAACACCTCTCTTACATGTTTCTAGGCCCATAGTGAGCAATGAAGAAGAAGATCCTAATTCACCAATTAATGGGTGATTAAAGGTGTATAATCTAGCCATTGACTTTGGGTAGCTGATTCATCAAAACCAGAAGCCCAAAACTAGAAACAGGGAACTGCATCTGATAGGGGACAGACGGGTCAGCGCGCGGCCCTTGGCGCCGCGCGTGCAGCTCTAGAAGAGCCGCGAAAACGCGGCCTAGGCCACGTTTCTGCGGCCATACAGGCAGACTGCGCCCATACTTTGGGCCAGGGTTTGTTCCCTGGTCCCCCTTCCTCTGGTGCCTATATATACCCCCTTAGGGTTCTGTATTGAGAGAAATCCAGAGAGTAGTGTAGTTTTAGGGTAGTTTTCTCTTCTTGTTGTAGTTTAGTTTAGTTTAGGTTAGTTCTTCTTCTTCCTCTTTGTATTTTTCATTTTCTTTTAGATCTTGTAGCAGGAGAGAGAGAGAGAGAGAAAGTGGTACATGAGTGGAACGTAAGAGTGCTTGTAATAGAAGGTGACAATCTATGAAAGGTGCTCTCTTTACTTCTCCTTGTTTTCTTCTCTTTAACTCTTTTTACATGTTTAGCTAATATTTTCTCTCATGGCAATTAACTACTAGCCACTAACTAGTCTAACTTCTTATTTGATAATCTATATGAATCTAATAGCCTCTACTTGGCCTGCTCTTGCAAGAGCCATTGATGGCTCATGATGATGGATTCTAACACTCTAACATCTAACTCTCTAACAAGCTAACATTATTTATTCCATACTTGATCTTGTTGGGTTTTGATGGCTTAAGGGTAGCTTGCACTTGTTGCTTGAATTTGGATATGAAAGTTGACATATGGATCATGCTTTAATACGCTCTTAAGCCAAGGACTAGTGATGGCCAATGATACATGTGAGGCAACTATTACAAAGAGGTTAGCATGTGGTGGAGTCATTAGCAATTAGTAGCTATGAGTTTTCTTCCTTTTTCACTTTATTTTAGAAACAATATCAAAAATCACAAATATATTCTTTTCTATGTTTCCCACTTCTTTGTGTTTCACCGTACTTCTCTTTCTATTCTTTGTTTTCTTTTCTTTTCATTTTTCAAACATTGAAGAACTGTTAACATACACGTGAACATACTGTGTAAGCTTCTATCACCTCCCATCCTTGTGGATTCGACTCGTTTTAGCCTCCATGATATAACGGAAGTATCGAGGAAGCCAAAGCACACACACTTATCTTCTTGATTTCAAAACATACACTTTTTGTGCGCGGTTTCTGGATTCGACTCGTTTTAGCCTCTATGCTATAACCGGAAGTATCGAGGAAGCCAAAGCACACACACTTATCATCTTGATTTCAAAACATACACTTTTTGTGCGCGGTTTCCCCGATCAATGGTGTACTAGCTAATCTAAGAAAAATAATGTATAATTAAAATATTAATTGCCAACAAACTATGTGTAACCAAGAGTGAGCCCGAATTCTCCGTGAAGGGCTCTGGAACTACTCCTCGAAATTTCTCTAAATTAAGAGTTAAGGTCCTATTAAAAACACTCTTGGTTTAACACAAGTGTGGGTACACAAACAATACCAAGCATGTATAAGAATATAAACAAGTAATAACAATGCAAGATATAAGAGAGATAGAGTTGAGAGATAGTGGATCAAATGCAAACACAAAGATATGTTTCGTGGTTTGAGCCACTGTTTTATGTACCTGCCTTCACACAAAATGATTTTCACTATGTCCGCACAGGACCTTCCACAAAGGGGTCTCCATTGAGGAACTACAACTCAACACTTGGAGTACACAACTCCTCTCTCAAACACAATCATCTCTACACAAGAGGGAAAGCACAAAGCCAAAGTAAAGAAAAGATTACAACTTGATCACAAAGATCACAAACACTCTCTTGGTGATCTTGAAAGATCACAAATAATTTTTCTCACAAAAGCAAGATCCTAAATATAGGTACATAATTGATAGCTCAAGTGTAAGAAAACAAAGTGTTTTGGAAAAGAAACCACAAAGAAAACAATTGGGAAAAACTCTAGATAAGGTATAGAAATTTTGAACAAGAACTAGAATCCCAAACTTGTTTTCTTTTAATTTCCCAAAAAGTTTGAAACAAATAAATATAGACAGATTAAAGCTCTAAAACTTGTTTGAAAACTTCTTAAAAATTCTGCAGAAGATGAGAAATTTGGCTCTCAAAAATCTTAGTAAAAACTGGCCTCGAAGGACCCATATTTATAGGATCTGAAAATATAGCCGTTGGGGTTCAGAACATGTCAGAAATGACCTGTCGGTCGACCAACCGTTGGGGTTGTTGGTCGACCAGTCAGTCGGTCGACTGTTCCAAGGCAAATTTCCTGTCAATCGACTGCCCGGTCGACCGAGGCCAGAACCAAAGATTGAATTCTCTGGCTCGGTCGACTGCCCGGTCAACAGGGCCATATCCAGACAGCAAGCTCACTAGATCGGTCGACCGGCCCATGGCCAAGGCTGCTGTGCGTGTTCTGTGCACATCGATCGACTGACCGGTCGACCAAGCTCTGGTCCAGTCGACTGCCAGTGGGCTCAGGCTGGGGTTATAGGTTATGAAATGTTGGCTTTTAATTTCCTATAAAATCTCATAAAATCACATAAAATTCACAAAAATAAGTTCTTATAAATATTTGAAGAACAAATATGTATGACTAAAATTCAACACATATTACAAACAATTTGAACTATTTTTATGATATAGAAATTAAGCTTTAAACTGAAAATCATATTTTATAAAAACCAAACTTTGAAATGGAAAAGCAATTTCTCTCAAACTTGTACAAATACAAAAACATGATATTGAAACTCATTTGAAGCATGAGGTGTATGGATATAATCCAACACACATATAAATGATATGTCTATGTTTTTGATATTAAATTCCAAAATTAAGTTTTGTTAAAAACAAAACTTGAAAACATGAACTAGATATACATCAAAATAAGTTTTAAGCATTATGAATCATCAATGTATATGGAAGACATCTAATATACATATAAACCATGTAAACTACTTTTGACGAAATCTATTCAAGAAAACTAAAAACATATTCTTAAAAATCCAAAATCGGTTAAACCGAAACCAAAGTTATTGACTTGTGTGTGTGCGCGCGCGCGCACTTGAGCATATGAAGACTAATCATCTTTACACAAGAGCTAAACTATAAGCTAAACTAAACAAACTGAAGTCTTCTTGTTGATCTTCATCTTCAAGATGACTCGATCCAAAGAGCTTGACTCCTTCTGAGTGCTAGATGCGATCTTGATGCACGAGCTCTTGAATCATCCTTTGTTGAAGTTAATCACTTACTAAGATCTTAATCAAAATCTAAAACTTATTAAATACAAGATCATTAGTAAACTAACCTTCATAAGTTACTCATCATTAAAACTAAGGTAAAGGGCCACTGGGCCAACAGAGGTGTTTGTGTTTTGAGAGAGTGGAGTTGTGTACTCCAAGATTGTATTTCTAATTCCTCGGTGGAGGTCCCTTTGTGGAAGGTCTTGTGTGGACATAGTGGAAATCCTTCTGTGTGAAGACGGGGACGTAGAACAGTTGCTCGAACCTCAAAACATATCCTTGTGCTTGTGTTTGGATCTTTCTGTCTCAACTCTCTCTCTCTCTCTCTCTCTCTCTCTCTCTCTCTATATATATATATATATATATATATATATATATATATATATATATATATATATATATATATATATATATATATATATATATATATATATATCTTGCAACATTATTATTTGCTCATATTCATACATGCTAAATATTATTTGTATGCTCGCACTTGTGTTCAACCAAGAGAGCTATTGAAGCTCCTCAACTCATAGTTTAGAGGAATCATGAGGAGAAATTTCAAAGCCCTTTACAGGGAATTCAGACTCACTCTTGGTTACACGTTGTGTGTTAGCTAGGTGTACTTTCAGTGGCTACTCGACATCTCTTTTTCCCTAACGGCGGTAAATTATGGTTTAGAGGTTAGCGAAATTCATACAACCTCGACAAACTTCAAACCTAGAGATTGGTGATTCCCTATCATCGATTATGTCCTGCACTGCATATTGCCTGATGATCCTAAAGAGGCAACTTCCATCCGACAAAAATCTCCTCAATTTACTATAATCCAGGGTAAAAATACTTTACCGCCATTCATATGATGGTATACTTCTCCGCTGCTTATCCAACTTAGAGGCACAAGAAGTACTCAAAGAAGCTCATGATGAGATATATGATGCTCATTAACTAGGGCCGAGCTAAAAGATAAACTACACAGACTTGGCTATTATTGACCAATGATGATCATTGACGCAAAGCAGTATGCAAAACAGTGTAGGGCTTGTCAGATCCATGCAAATTTCATGCACCAACCTCTAGAGTTGCTCCATCCCATGGTTGCTTCATGGCCATTCGAAGCCTAAGGAATTGATGTAATAGAACCTACAAGTCCTCCATCAGTTAGAGATCATATTGCGATAACTAATTTCATTTCAAAATAGGCAGAAACTATATCGCTCTCTGAAGTAAAAATGAATCACGTTATTAACTTCATTAAACACCATGTCTTCATTGATTTGGTGTCCCCTGAAGGATCATCCATGACAATGACCCCCAATTTGTAAGCCAATCATTCTATTAGTTTTGTGAGTAATATCGAATTCAGAATGTCGCCTCGACTGCATATAACCCCACCGCCAACGGGTTAGCAGAGGCATTCAACAAGACAATCATCAAACTCCTTAAAAAGTTCCTCTCCGCAAGAATATTAGATTGGAACAAGAAGCTGAGTGAATGTCTTTGGGCCTACCGGACGATGGTCTGAGCCCCAACAGGCAATATGCCTTTTTCTCTGATGTATGGGTGTGAAGTAGTCATACCCTTGGAGACATAAATATCATCACTTCATGTTGCCCTGGCAACCACGATGACCGACGAAGACAACCATTGGCTACATCTCCAAGAACTTGAAACACTAGACGAGAGGCAGTTATAGACTCAATAGTGTATTGAGTTTTATCAGGTCGAATCTCAAAGGTCTTCAACAAAAAGGTCAAAGAGAGAGTCTTCCAGAAAGGAGACTTGATTTTAGCTATCAGGCGATCCATGATCACAACACATAAGACCAAAGGCAAGTTCCAACTAAAGTGGGAAGGTCCTTTTGTAGTAGAGGCAGTCTACTCAAATGGAGTGTATCGCCTATCGAATTCGAATGAAAACACACTCATGATGCCGATCAATGACAAATTCTTGAAGAAATACTATCCATGATCAAGTTAACATTACACCTATGATCATTTAGTCAAATTTATTTGACTATAGTATTCTCTCTCGGAATTGAGCCGATCAAGCATCAAGAGCCAATGTTGCATGATATTAACATTAAAGACACCAGAAAGGATTCCATGAGGAACATTAGCTCCTCGCTAACATCCCCACAAAACACTAGGGCATATCAAATTCCCTCAGCGGAGTTCTTAATGTCATATTAACAAATATCTCTGCTAACACTTCTTGAAGTTCTCCTTTTCAATCCCTGCGGAGTTTTGTACTCACATTTTTAATCCCTAGCGAGGTTTCAGAAGACATTTGAGGAGCCAAATAAACTCAGAGAGTATACCATATTATTTAAAGTAACAGAATGATCCTACACCTCTAACAGCTAAGAATAGAGAAAAAAGTTAGCACTTAAGCCCCGCAAAAGTTCTCAACAACTGATTGTTATACATATTTGCATATTTTACCGCTTCCATACCATGCATATTACAAATAAAAATATGATTTTTACTCATATTCTCTCTATTTTTGCAGGTCCACATCTGAAATAAGAAAAAGCCCAAAATCTCTTTAATTAGCAATAATTAAAAGAGATTAATTCAAAGCCCAAAAGAGAGCCCAAGATTAAACCCAGGATCTAGAGAATTCTACGCGCCAGCTCAAGATTCTAGAAGGCCACGTGGATAACAACCTCGTAACAAACTTGTAACAAAAATTTGGTATTCAACTGCCTTGATCTTGCCGCCAAAACCAGGAGTTTGCCGCCAATTTGCGGCCGTTACAGGGTTGTTGGAGCCCGGATTTCTCTCCAACAACCAGGGCTCTAGATCCTTCTCTCTGAGGCTATAAATACAGGACCAGGGCTTGCGCAAAAAAGTGTGGAAGAGAGGAGAGAATAGGGTAGATATTGTATTTTGATTTTTCTCTAGGTTTTACTTCTCTTAGTCTTCTTCCTCCCTAGAAATTCTGCAAAAGAGAGTTATAAGAGAGAGAAAGCTTGTGTATACCAAAGAGTGACAACTTGTGAAGCAAGGATTTATCCATTCTCTTCTTCTCTACTTGAGCATTTTCTAGTATTACTTGCTTTCTTTACTTCTAGCTTTACTTTACTTGCACTTTAATTCATGCTTTGCTTTTCTTTTCTTATGGCTAGTAGCTAATTCTTTCTTCTCATGGCTAGCTAACAACTTACCTTGCTAACTACTAACTCATGGGTGATTGCTATCTTTAATCTTGCAAGTTGTATGGCCTTCTCTTCTCCGATGGGTTACTTTCATGCTTGGCTAGTATCTTGTTGTAATTCTCCATATGATTCATGTGTGCCTCATTTAGAGCCTTGTCTAGAACAAGTGCCTTGATGGAACATGGAGATGGATCACCAATATGCTATCTTCTTCCTTAGCATCCCTTGAGTGTAGCTCTTTTGATTCCATTATTGAAAGTCTAATTTGTAGGCCTATGACATCTATGAGGCTACAAGACAAGTCCAAGAATGATCACCCGTCATCAAAGTGGGAAAGTAATTAGACCAACACGCAAGACAAATCTTTGCCGATGAATCAACATGAGGCATGCATTCACCATCACGGAGTTTAGTAAGTTTTAGCAAGGTAGTAAGGTTAGCTAGTCATGGTTTTCTCCATCTTAAAAGTCTTCTTCAAAGTTTTCTTTCTTTTAGTTGTAATTCCAAAGCCAATCTTCTTTTTGATTTCTTTTCCTTTTATTTCCATCATGCACAAAGCCACCAATTCTTTCATTTCTTTTTCCACAATTCTTTTATTCTTTTGAACAAAGAAGAATCTTCGTTTTCTATCTTCACTACAAACCGTAGAAGAATCTTCGTTTTCTATCTTCACTACAAACCGTAACGCTTCCATCGCAAGCTCTCCCTGAGAATCGACTCGGTATAGCCCATGCTATAACGGAGATAGGAAAGGGTACATTAATCATTTTGAATACATTTGTGGAGTGATCAAAGCACTTGAGGTTGTTTCTAAACCTTCTTTCTTTGTTAAATATTTGTGCAAGGATTTCACACATCTCTTTCCTAATCAACAACTCATTATGCTAAGGAAAATAGCATGGCTAGCCCAACTCAAACGGTAGTTGGTAAAAGCATACCAAACCCGTTGATAGCTGAGAATTTGCTAAAAATTCTAAGGGACCTGATCCCACCTTTCCATCAAAGTCCCCTACCAATTCCTGTCCATGAAATGGGAGGATCATAAAAGGTTGTATTCAATTTCTCAATAAGATGAATAGCGGATCAGGATTGTTATGTTCAAAGCTCATACTCTGACAGTAAAATCTTTTGAATATCCCTGGCAGGTCTTGCTAATATCCCTAGTAGATCAAACTCCACTTGTCATTCTCTTCAATAGAATGACAGGTCCATCAAATTGTTATTATGTTCAAAACATCTCTAACAGTAAACGAATCCTTGTCAAGTTAACATCACATCTCTGACAAGTCATTTCAAAATCGTCGGCCGTGAATTTATCACGGTCGCTTCAGATAAAATCTCTTTATGATTTTCTTGCAAGGAATTTGGTTGTTATGTTAATGATTACTTCTGATAACTTTTCAGGTAACAATCATCTCCTTATCGAATCCCCATGGAGTTCTTTATGTCACGTTAACAATTACCTCTGATATCTTCGAAAATTCTAAACTCTCTATAATTTCTCATGAGATTTATTTTCTAACTCTCCAACGAGTTTCTAATAGATTCTCCTCAGAGTCTATTATACCTTTTTCAGTCTCCAATGGACTTTTTGGTTGTCACGTTAACATTATACCTTTAAAAATTTTCCGAATAATTCTCCGAGGAAACACTAATAGTCCCATGAAGTTTATAATCAAATCACATTCCCCAGTGGATTAACTCTTTGGCCATAATTTCCAGTTCATCACCTCTGAACGGCAAAGTCTGAGCTTGGTGGCTTCTCAATCAGAAATGTCCATATTATCTCTGAACTGATAGATAGTTTAAGTCTCTTTTTGCCGTCATATCTAGTTCATCACATCTGAACGGTAGGGCTCTGAGTCTGGTAACTCCTAGTCAATTATGTCCAGTTTATCACTCTGAACTGATGGATGCTAGATCTCTTTCCTTTTATAGTACTCAAACTATCATGTCTAGTTAACCACCTCTGAACAGACGAGTCCATAAATTTATTCTCTTTTCTCTCATCAAGGTTGGGAGTTCTCGGTGTTTAGTTAATACGACTACTTCTGAACAGTGAATTGCGAGCCTGGTGTCTCATAGTTGATCATGTCCAAACTACCACTGAACCGATGGATGCCTAGATCCAATTCACCCTTGTAGTCTCCAGTGGGCCAGCTGCTATGTTAATACAACTATCTCTAGCAACGGATTCAAAATTTAGTGTGTCTTAATCTATCATGTCTAGTTTATCACCTCTGAATAGACAGGTCCTTAAAACTGAGTTCAACTTTTCATTTACTATTATATCCAGTTCATCACCTCTGAATAGTAAACACTCCAAGTTTGGTAATCTCTAATTTGTTATGTCCAGTTCATCACTTTTGAAAACTGATGAATACCCAATCTCATCCTTATTTGTCATTATGTCCAGTTCGTCACCTCTAAATGAGAAGGCTTCAGGTCAGGTGATTCCTAATTAGTTATGTCAAGTTCGTCACCTCTGAACTGACAGATACCCAGATCTAACTTTTCACTCTGATAGGGACTCTTCTCGCTGTTATGTCCAATTTATCATCTCTAAATAGTGAACCCTCTTTCTAGTGATCCCTAAGCTGTTATGTCCATATTACCTCTGAACAGACATATTCCTAGATCTACCCCTTTAATCCCTAGTGGATTCTCATATTTGACTGATTTTATCATGTTCTTAACCTCTAAATGATTTCAGTCACAATTGTAATTTCTTCGAGAATTCTGCTTGGTAAATTTTTACCCCTTTTAGTTCTTTTGAAGAACTTGTATGCCAAGTTTTCCTCTACGTGAGACTCATATTATCTATGGGTAATTGCACAAGCAAATAAGAAATAAGACATTAAGAAAAGAAAATAAGTCAAAAGCAAATATTTTGTTAATTCAAAAAGTGAGATACATTGAATTACATTAAGCTTGTCTCTCAAATGATCTGAGTTTATTCTCAAGAGAAAACAATTTCTTATTTCTTATTCTCTTCAGTCTTGGCGAGACTTGCAACTTCAGATCTTCTTGATTAAAATCCGCCAGTCAAGCCAAGCGAGCCCGAGCCTCCACTATCCCCGCTTTCTTCTCCGTCTCCAACTTAAGGAGTTGATCGCTCTGGGCGTTCAGCTGTCCTAGTCGAGCAGTCTCCTCTATACGCACCGGCTCAGTTTTAGATATGAGAAAGTAGGCCCTTTTATCATTGCCTCCACCTTTTCAAGTTGTTCATTAGCATCGGCAAGTGTGTTATTGGAAGCATCAATTGCATCAGTAATTTTGACCTTTTCAATCTCCAGGGATTCAACTCCTGGGACTCTGCTTCTATTTTCTTTTGCGTCTCTGCATAAGTCTTATGCATATGTTCAAAGAGACACTTGAGCTCCTCTTCAACGAAGGAAGTCAGATCTGAGCTATTCAATCGATACCACTCGCCCACATCTTTCTTAAGATCTTTCATTATTAGATCTAGGGAGGCAGCCTGATCAATTCCCTCAAAATCTCTGATGGTCTCTATATTCCAAGTGAGGACAACTTTCAGAAACTTAAATAGACTGATCGAATCTTTCAACACTAAAGAGATGCATCGCTTTAAACCCTTGTAGAAGGTTTCGATTATCTCCTCACAAACTCCTTCTCTACTTCCATCATCCCGGGCGAGCGG
The DNA here is from genome assembly GCA_038442645.1 of Agave tequilana. NCBI lineage: Eukaryota > Viridiplantae > Streptophyta > Magnoliopsida > Asparagales > Asparagaceae > Agave > Agave tequilana. The sequence goes on along the minus strand of JAVJIF010008351.1, from coordinate 91,751 downwards.
GTGAGCCCTGAAGGAAAAGGCTTGGTGATTTTAGTGGCCACAAGGGTTAAATGTGCTGCAGAGGCAGCCGTCTCCAGAACAGAGGAAACAAGCACCAACAGCCGAGGAGGAGTCTTCATAGAGACGAGCATGCTAGTTACAAGAGAAGTAGGGTTGGTAATTGATCGGTCACATATACTGCATATATATTGTCACATTATCATGTTTATTATCTAATAAATCCCATTAATATGTCTTATTTTTCTTTATAAAATGTAGGCCCATTACAAAAAGAAAGGGAAGAGAAACGAGCCCAAAAGCCCATCCAAATTCTGATTTAATTCAGAATTAATTCAAATTCAGAAAATCAAGGCAGATCATAGCAAATCAAAGAAGTTGAAAATTGGTTAAAATAAATCTTCACAAATCAATTAGTTAAAGCCAAAGATCAAAGGCAGTTTCATCAAATACAAGAGCTGAAACGGGAAAACCAGCAAGAGATAAAGGTGTATCACCAAACAAGGGAGTACTGATTGCTAAAATAAAGAGAAACAACCAATGAGTTCAAGAATTTACCGTGTAGCTCGTGGCTAACGGGTCGTGTCTACAAGGAGGGATGCGATGGAAGCTTTTCGGTGATTCGTTTTTAAAACAAGGAATTGTGTTCGTTTTTTAGGAAAAAGAGAATGGAAAGAAAGAGATGAATGAAAGAAAAATTGCAACTTTTTAGAAAAGGTTTTGGAGAAGGTGATTTAGAAAACTTAGAAATTGTGTTGTTGTTTTTAATAATAAAGAAAGTCTAGGCTCACTATCTCACTACTCAATTGGTTATTCTTCTCTTAAAATGCTAAGTCCCTTAGATGATCATTCGCAAAACTTAGAGTTGTCTTTTAGAAAGCTTTAAGTAAAGCATATAAGATGTGATTAGTCTACAAATTCTGCATTTTTATGTCGCATTTTCCCACCAGTTTATGAATAAATAGTCGGTCTAATACGTGTTTTGGTCTATATTGCAGGTACAACCAAAGTTCAAGGGCAAAGATGGAATAAGAGGCTAATTCAGCTCAATTTATGCTAATTAATCCCGCATTACTTGGAGACCAAGCAAAGGATTCTCTAGAAGATACATTGAACCTAGCCTCTAGCGCACATCAGACAGATCTGCGGTCGAAATTACCCAAAATTAGATATATCTGGAAGCAGCTAGAAGCCAGACGAACGCGTGGACGAAAGCCAGGGACCCAGCTCCCTGGAATTGCCGCAAAACGCGGCAAAGGCGCGGCAAAGTTAGGGAGCCACGCGTCGATTTTCGACGCGTGGCCCCGTCTCGTCTTCTGGATCCTTCTGAGCCCTATAAATAGCCCTGCAGTAGCCCAAACCGAGAGCAGTCTTCGTTTTTAGGAGTAGGTGCAGATTTTAGGAGAGATTTAGTGTAGTGTAGGTGCTTTTCATTTCTCTTCTCTTGTATTTTCATTTGTTTGTAGATCATTGTAGTAGGGCTGAGTGATTCATAGAGAGAGAGATAGTGAGGGATTGATGTAATAGAGAGTGATACTCTATGTAAAGGTACCTCCTTTCTCTTCCATTGTAATCTCCTTCATCTTCTACATGATGTTTTGTTTCTAGTTTTTCTTCTCATGGCAATCTAACTACTAACCACTAACCTATCTAACCACTTACTTGATAATCCACATGAATCGGGTTGCCTCTACAAGGCCTTGTTCTTGCAAGAGCCATTGATGGCCAAAGATGATGGGTTCTAACATCTAACTTGCTAACTTGCTAACCAAGCTAACTCTCTTATTTCATGCTCTTTTATTTCATGCTAGTAGTGTAATGAGTGATGCTTGTAATAGCTTGTTCTTGTTGCAATGTTGTGATTGTTATGAACCATCCATGAGCCATGCTTTGTATTGCTTCTTGAAGATAAGGATTGTGATGGCCGAGGATCAAAATGTGAGGCAACTATCTCGAAGAGGTTAGCATGGTTAGTGGAGTACTTAGTAGTTAGTAGCCATGAGTTTTCTTTTACCTTTGTTTTAGAAATCGTTTTCATGTTCCTCTTCTTATTTTCTTATCGACGTTTTCATCGCTCTCCTCACCTACCACATGCTTGTTTTCATTTTCTTTTCTTTTTCATTCTTTCAACATAGAAGAATTGTTAACATCTGACATGACTAGAGACTGTTAATGCTTCTATCGCCTCCCTTCCCTGTGGATACGACCCGTTAAGCCAATGCTATAACGGAAGTATCGAGGGTATACTAAGCACATTTGAGCTTTTCATTTGATTTCATAAATACACATTTTGAGTGCTAGTTTCCGCCCACGATCAAATTTTTGGCGCCGTTGCCGGGGAAGGGAATGGTTTCGTTTTTACGTTTTTGTTAACATTTGTCTTCTCTGTTTTGGTGTGCAGGGCAATATTTTCAGGTGCTTAACATTGCAGTACATAAACTAGTTTTGCCTCTCCCTGCTCTAGAAAGCAGGGCCCCAGATTTGGAAGGAAAACCGCGAAACCGCGACTTTTGCCGCGCCACCGCGGCCATTGTGCAATAATTCTGTATATTGTTTGTTCTGGGATGTGTCTCTTGTAATAGCTAGTGATTTGTGCTGCTATCTTTCTGCTTTGCTTGCCTACACACCACAAAAAAATAAAAGAACTAACATACGGTATTTGGACGCTTTTAAAACGGTTTAGACATTTGCATTTAGGCACGTGTCAATTCAATTCCAAGATACTGTATTTTGTTCTGTTGTTGTGATTTGGATGGAGATGTACATATGGCATTGCATATAGCATAGGACAAACACGTGGGTGATTTATCGCTTTGTGTTATCTTCTTGTCTATATTGCACACTTGCACAAATTGAACTTAAGGGCAAAACCCAAACAAGATAAGGTGGGATTTAATCACCCTTCCTTAGCCCAAAAATCATCTCTCCACTCACACAACCCAAGCCCTAATAAAATTTGAATAAACGTTGGCCCTAGGGACATTTCATCTAGGTCTAGGTCAACCCTTCTTTTGGCTTGGTTTTTGATTTTTCTTTTCTTTTTGTTTGTTGTTTGATTTTTCTTTTTGTTTGTGATTTTTTGTGAAATGGCATTCAACAATAACAATTCTTTCAATCCAAACATGAATCCATATTTCACACCAACTCCATTTGATTCGGATAATTCCAACCCGGCGTTTTACAATACGCACCAACCAAATACACCGGGTTGGCCTTATCTGAATCAATATGACCCATACCCCTCATCTAATAATTATAATTTCCATAATAATTTCAACTCTTCACTGAGTAATTGGGGATTCACGTACCCCGAGTCAAATTCTCAAACTCCTTGTCCACCATATCCACCAAGTCCACAATATCCACAATATTCATTTCCTGATTTCGCTTCTCACACTCCTTTTTCTAAGCCAATTGAAGAAAAATCTGAGTTACTAAGGAGTATAGAAGCCAATTTACAGAGAGTCGAGCAAAAACTTCAAAAACCATTTGCCTCTCCAATTCCACCATATTTTCAAGAATCTTACTCAGTTCCACTTTTTCCTAATGAGCAACTATTTGTCATGGAAACGAGTAAAGATCTCTTGTGTGAGTCCACTCTTCCATCACCACACATTTTTGACTCACACTATTCACAAAATTTCCAAATTCAAGATTCCTATACTCCCATTCTTGAGCAACCACTTGGACATACATCAAGTCAAGATGAGAGTATAGATAGCTTGAAGGAGTCTTTGTTACAAATGCAAAAAGTACATACCGAGTCTTTCAATAGTGTGCAAGAACAATTGAGTCAATTGGCTGACCTTTTTAGGAAAGAGGAAACTCTATCCTATCAATCTTTGACTAATTCAGATATGCCACACTCTATTGATATGACCCAAGACTCCTATCATTTTGGAAATCATGATTCAATTTCAGCACAACCACCTGAACTCGTCCAAACTTCAGTTCCCATTGACATTTTGGCAAGTTTTCCTTTTTCTGAAATTGAACTTGAGTGTAAACATGATCCTGAACTTCCACTTGATGATTCAATTTTCCTTCCTGATTCAATTATGACTCCGGTGTCTTCACATGATTTTACTTCATTTCTCGAGTCAGTATTGGATCCAGTGCCAGTCCATTTTGAAATTGAATCACCAATCTTTGATGATCATAGTGAACTTGACCAATTCCATACTTTTGAAAGTCCCATTGATAAATTGGCAAGTTCACATTTTTGTGGAATTGAACTACATGAGGAATATGATCTTGAACCCCAACTTCGTGATTCACTTCTTTTTCCTGATTCAATAATGACTTCGGTAACTTTACCTGACTTCAATCTTTTCCCGGAGTCGACATTGGATCCTGTCCCAATTCATAATGAAGTTGAATCACCCATCTTTGAGGATCATATTGAACTTGACCAATTCTACACTTCTGAAGATACTATTGATAAATTGGCAAGTTCTTCATGTATTGAACTACATATGGAATGTGACCTAGATTCTCACTATCTCTTTACTTCTGAAACTGATTGTACAATTCTATCGGAAGATATTGACTTAAGTTTCGAAGAATTGTATGGTGATGAACTAGAATTTATTAATATTGGAAGTAAAGAGATATCACCCATATTAGGTCACATCCCATTGTTGGAAAATGATTGTGGATTTGAGCTTCATTTTCTTGACTTGGACCAAATTCCTGAACTCACTTCGACTCCTGCACCTTCACTTGACTTCAGTCACCTTCCTGAGTCGGTATTAGTTCCTATCATTCCTGAGTCCAAGTCAACAGTTCTATCATTTCATACACCACTTTGGGACAAGGTAGTTGACAAATTTGACTCAGAAATTTATTATGGAAAATGGAAATTAGATGGGGTCATGTATTTAATAAAGATCCTTAATGGATTCATCTTTTTAGTGGGTCATATTCACGATATTTCTGGTGGGTTTCTCAAAACCCAAAATAAGAATGATTGGGCCATGTTTCGTGGACCAATCAGACCGCCACCGGAACCACCAACTTGAGGTAATTTTTTTCCTTCCCTCTCTATTTGTTTCATGCATACATATATCACGATGCATTGAGGACAATGCATGAAATAAGTGTGGGGGAGGGTTTACTAACATAGAGTTTTTAGATTTTCTTTCTTTTACACTTCTTTTAGAAATAAAAAAAATAAAAAATAAAAATAATAAAAACTTTTTGAAATAAGAGACAAAGTTTTGATCTATTTTTAAGAAAATTAAGATGTATCTTAGAAATTAAGAAAGCCTTAATTATGACATCTTAAACCTAGTTGAAATAATAGATCTTGCTTGAAATTATAGGCTAAGTAAGTAAAATTGGGAGATAGTTTTATCTTGAATTTTTTGCCTTAGATAAGTATGCACTTCACACTTACACATTTTTGGGATGGAAACAAAGACCTAAAATGCCATATATATAAAAAAAATATAAAGAAAAAAAAATATATGTGAATAAAGCATCACTTATTAAGCTGGATAACTATGCCTCAAGAAGCATGATTATTCACGCCTAACGGTGGTAATAATAATAATCCCCTTTAGTTTCGTGGCCTTTTTCACTCGAGACCTTAAACCCGAGGGATGTTTTCTCATCTGGTGCCCTAGGACCATCTGGTTTGGGAGTCATCGGTTATAGGCTCGTTACAAGGGTGAACTAGAAAGCCTAAACTAAGGGAAGAATAAAAAAAAAGGAAATATAAATATATATAAATAAATGGCTTGATGGTTAGAGTTGAAATCCCAGAAATCTTCACTGTCACGGTGTGCATACTATCTAGGTTTTATGAAAGATAAAATATTCAATCCAATTTTGAATTCTTACCTTAATTGAAGACAAGATCTTGCATAAAGACTAAGTTTAAGGGAGAATGATTATAGGTGGACTTATGACCTAAGATCACTTATATTTTACAAAAATAGTTCGTAAACTTGTCTCTCTTTCAAAATGCGTTTTCAAAATACTAACATTTGTCTTCTTTCTTTATGGATTTTGTGGGTGTAATCCGCTGAAAACCCTCAGGAGACAACACTCCTCCTCTAGGGTAACCTAGAGGTTTAACGGCTTGTTGCACACGCTCAGTGCAATCGCGTCACCTGCGAAAGTGGTGTAATAAAATTGGTAGTATAGTTTTTCTTTTCTTTGTTTTGCTCGGGACGAGCAAAAGAATAAGTGTGGGGGTGTGATTAGTCTACAAATTCTGCATTTTTATGTCGCATTTTCCCACCAGTTTATGAATAAATAGTCGGTCTAATACGTGTTTTGGTCTATATTGCAGGTACAACCAAAGTTCAAGGGCAAAGATGGAATAAGAGGCTAATTCAGCTCAATTTATGCTAATTAATCCCGCATTACTTGGAGGCCAAGCAAAGGATTCTCTAGAAGATACATTGAACCTAGCCTCTAGCGCACATCAGACGGATCTGCGGTCGAAATTACCCAAAATTAGATATATCTGGAAGCAGCTAAAAGCCAGACGAACGCGTGGACGAAAGCCAGGGACCCAGCTCCCTGGAATTGCCGCAAAACGCGGCAAAGGCGCGGCAAAGTTAGGGAGCCACGCGTCGATTTTCGACGCGTGGCCCCGTCTCGTCTTCTGGATCCTTCTGAGCCCTATAAATAGCCCTGCAGTAGCCCAAACCGAGAGCAGTCTTCGTTTTTAGGAGTAGGTGCAGATTTTAGGAGAGATTTAGTGTAGTGTAGGTGCTTTTCATTTCTCTTCTCTTGTATTTTCATTTGTTTGTAGATCATTGTAGTAGGGCTGAGTGATTCATAGAGAGAGAGATAGTGAGGGATTGATGTAATAGAGAGTGATACTCTATGTAAAGGTACCTCCTTTCTCTTCCATTGTAATCTCCTTCATCTTCTACATGATGTTTTGTTTCTAGTTTTTCTTCTCATGGCAATCTAACTACTAACCACTAACCTATCTAACCACTTACTTGATAATCCACATGAATCGGGTTGCCTCTACAAGGCCTTGTTCTTGCAAGAGCCATTGATGGCCAAAGATGATGGGTTCTAACATCTAACTTGCTAACTTGCTAACCAAGCTAACTCTCTTATTTCATGCTCTTTTATTTCATGCTAGTAGTGTAATGAGTGATGCTTGTAATAGCTTGTTCTTGTTGCAATGTTGTGATTGTTATGAACCATCCATGAGCCATGCTTTGTATTGCTTCTTGAAGATAAGGATTGTGATGGCCGAGGATCAAAATGTGAGGCAACTATCTCGAAGAGGTTAGCATGGTTAGTGGAGTACTTAGTAGTTAGTAGCCATGAGTTTTTTTTTACCTTTGTTTTAGAAATCGTTTTCAAGTTCCTCTTCTTATTTTCTTATCGACGTTTTCATCGCTCTCCTCACCTACCACATGCTTGTTTTCATTTTCTTTTCTTTTTCATTCTTTCAACATAGAAGAATTGTTAACATCTGACGTGACTAGAGACTGTTAATGCTTCTATCGCCTCCCTTCCCTGTGGATACGACCCGTTAAGCCAATGCTATAACGGAAGTATCGAGGGTATACTAAGCACATTTGAGCTTTTCATTTGATTTCATAAATACACATTTTGAGTGCTAGTTTCCGCCCACGATCAAGATGTTAGAAGAGTTGAGTCTTTTCTTCAAGAAATCGAAGAATCGAATGTTAAAAAATCAAGCGCGAAGAAGCAAGAATAAATTAAAAACGATTCAAGAGATGTTCATGAAAGAGTTGTGAATTCAACATCCAAACCAATCCTCATGTGCCTTCAAGAACACTTTCAAAAAGAAAGGCTTTTAAGTAAGGCATTCATATGAGTCATCGGGTCTTTTTCTTTTAAAACAAGATAGAAGAAAAGCAAGAGAGAGTTCGATAGCAAGCCCAGAAAGATGTTTAGTTATCCATGGAGAAAGAAGAAGAAAACAAAGACATAATGTAACCCATACCGTACTGCAAGTGGAAGAGAAATTGGCTCAACTTTTGTATTGTTGTCACTTCAATCTTTATGTACAAGCTCTCAGTCCTCTCTCTCACAAGTTTTTGAAACTGAACTACAACTTAAAAAGCAAGATTATAACTTTCTTTCTAGCTAACAAAGAGCCTAAATCCTAAGAAAATAAATGCAAAACTTAATCCTAGTCTTCGCTGCATTTTTCTCTGCTGAAAGAGGTATTTATAGCCAAAAACCAAAGGAGGCGAATCCCGGGAAGATTGGGGGAGCAAACGCTCCCCCAACAGATGTTACTTGGTCGCGGAAACGCGGCGCAAGCCACACCAAAGGGGGAGGCTGATTGATCGCTAATGTTGCATATTTAGTGTCACATTTTCATACTTATTATAGAATAAAAGCCTGCATAGTCCTAATTAATTGTTTGATTTATTTGCAGGCCCAATCTTTAAGGAGATGAAGAGAAATGAGCCCAAAGCCCACCAAAATTCTGAATTAAATCAGAATTAATTCGCACTCAAGAAATCAGGGAAAAATCAAGAGGTTGAAAACCGGTTGAGAAGAATCCTCTCAGAATCGATCGGTTAAAGCCAAGAATCAAAGGCCATTTCGTCAGAATCCTGAACCCAAACGAAGAAACCAACTGAAGATAAAGGCAGAAGGAACTCCCAGAGAGACCCACCAACAGGGTGTGGCCATCTGGCCACACCCTGGTCGCGGAAACGCGGCCCTAGCCGCGTTTCCGTGGCTTTGTTGGGGAGTTAGGGGGAGCGTTTGCTCCCCCGACCTCTCCGGGATCCTGGTTGTTAGGTTTTTGCCTATAAAAGGCCTGTACTTTCGCTGAAAATTGGACGCCAATGCAGATTAGGATCTAGCCTAGTTTTAATTCTTTGTAGTTTAGATTTTTCTTTATTTTTATGTAACTTGTATGTAAACTTAGGGTAGAAGAAGATTCATGTAAGTAAGAGAGAGACTGACGTTGAGAATGACACCGATGTACCCTCCTCCTTTCTTTCATTGTCTCAGCAAGTAATAAAGGTAAATGCTTTGTTTGTTTTCTATTCTGCTTTACTTTACATTTGTTTTGCTTTCCTCTTCCTCTTCTACTTTACTTTGGTTGTATTTGTTGAGTTTACAAGTGAATTCCAAAGCAAGTATAACTAAGCTACGTGAGAGCCAGCGATAGTTCATGAAGACGTTCTCCTCTTCCAAGCTCCGCATCACTTCATTCTTGATATGCTTGACGATATAATGTGCACGGGGACTGAGCTCGAGCTTATGGTCTATGCGTTGAACGCCTCCGAAGCAAAGGTAGAACATGCAACGGTTTCCAAGTAAGTCATCAATCAACCTAGGTAAGTATTTCTTCACTTTTCTTTCTTTCTTTTCTTTTACTTCTTTAGTATAGATCACCACCTCCTCCAACTCTTTCTTCTCCACTTCATTGTACATAGTCGCTTTTCATCGTTTTCTGATTTTCCACCTCTTCATCTTTCATTTTCTTCTAACATAACATAATTCTCTTTTCCATTTTCATAACTAAAAACAGAGAAGAACTCTCGCTTTTATTCTTAACGATTTCAATAAAGAACCGTAAAGCTTCCATCGCAAACCCTCCTTGTGGATCACGACCCGCATAGCCACTTGCTATAGCGGAAGAATTGAGCACTTGCACATCTCCTTTCTTAAGTTCTATAATCTCGTATTTTGTGTGCAGGTTTAGCCTCAATCAAATTTTGGCGCCGTTGCCGGGGAGGGTAACATGTTTTTTATTGAAATCTGAATTTTTTTTGAAAATTTTTTAGAACTAAACGAATTTTCTTCTCTGTTGCAGGTTACAGGTTAATCAAAGCAGGAAGTTAATATTGCAGTGACATACAAGTGGCCTTGGGCCTCTGCTCTAGAAAGCAGAGACCAAGGGCCCTCTGAATTGCCGCGTTTCCACGGCAAAAGCCGCGAAACCGCGGCAATGAAGAGTTGACTACTAACAGCTTTTTGCAGGGCTGCTTAGTTTACAAAAATTCTAGTTTGATACAATTCCTTATTTCCTATATGCCCTCACATAAGCTTGCTAATAATCAACAGTAAAACGTTTGTTGCAAAAGTAAAAAATTGATTAGACGTTTGCATTTTAGGCATGCGTTTTTTTCAATTCATTTATTTTTACTGTTGAAGAGTGCTGGAGTAAGGTATGTTTGCATTGCATCTAGAATAGGACTATCTCTTGGTTGATTTATATCGCTTTGAGTGCATCTTATTCATCTTGTACACTAGCACAAAAACTGATCTTAAGGGCACCAACCAAATAACAAGATAAGGTGGGGATTTAATCACCCTTCCTTAGCCCAAAAATCAGAATCCAAGCACTCACTAACCCAAGCCTAACTTAAAATGAGTAGACGTTGGCCCTAGGGACATCTCGGACTCAATTAGGAGATTATCCTAAGGGGGAAAGGTGTTGGAACTTGACTCTTGCCATATCAGTGTCTAGGAAAGGGATTAAGGGCCGAAAGCCCGAAGATTGGTGGTTATTTAATTAAGGAACGTCTTTGACGGAAAAACTCCCACCAATCTTGCCCTGACCTGGCTGATTAGCTTGTGGTGGTCAAAGTCTACATTAAACCTCCCGTGGACAGTCTAACCAGTTAGGAGTCGTCTAGGTCTTGGTCTACCCTAACTTAGGTTAGAATTTTTTCTTTCTTGTTTGTTTATTTGTTTGCTTTTCTTTCTTTTTTTGTGTATTCTATTGTGTGATATGGCTTATAATAATAATTCTTTCAACTTTAATAATAATCCATATTCACACCAAGTTCATTTTCAGATATTACCAACCCGGCATATCATGACTTTAACCAACCTAGTGTGCCGGATTGGTCTTATCCGAATCAATATAACCCATGTCCCCCATCGTATGACCATAATTCCATAATGATTTCAACTCTTCACAGAGTCAGTGGGGATTCACCTATCCCGAGTCCAATTTTTCAGCCAAATTGTCCTCCTTCTCCACCTAGTCCACAATATTTCCAAGAGTCATACTCAGTTCCACCAGTCCAAAATAGAAGACCATCAATTTTAGAAATGAGTATGCGTGAGTCCAAACACAAATCCCAAAATCTGATGGACTCACAAGTTCACTACCACTTCCAAGACAACTCTTCATCTTTTCATCAAAACAATGAACCCATCAATTATGAAAAGATGCTTGAAGCCATGACTCATGCTCAAAATGCTAGAAATCGTGACATAGATATGATGGTCGAATCTCTACGTTCTCACCGTTTGACCAGTTCTGATGTCACTAACCATCCTGTTAGAGTCGAAGAGTCATGTAGTCTTGGAAATCAAGATTCCATTTCAGAATAACCACTTGAACTTGCCCAAACTCCAAATTTTAAAAAAGATATTGACAGTTTAGCAAGTTTTCCTTTTCCTGAAATAGAACTTGAAAATGAATATGATCCTGAATCCCAACTTAGTGATTCAATTCTACTTCCTGATTCGATTATGACTCCGGTATCTTCACCTGATTTCGATCTTTTCCCGGAGTCAACATTGGATCCTGTACTAATTCATAATGAAATTGAATCACCCATCTTTGAGGGTCATATTGAACTTGACCAATTATACAATTTTGAAAATCCTATTGACAAATTGGCAAGTTCTCAATTTTTTGATATTGAACTCAATGAGATAAGTGACCTAGATTCTCAAATCTGTGATCCAGTTCAACTTTCTGAATCAATATTGACTCCTGTTTTGTTACCAAACTTGAGTAATATTTTAGAGTCAGTTTTGATTCCTCCAGCTATCATTCCTGAACTGGAATCACCCATATTAGGTCACATCCCATTGTTAGAAAATACATGTGGACTTAAATTTCAACTTCTTGACTTGGACCCATTTCTTGAACCAATTTCGACTCCTGAACCTTTACTTGACTTAAGTCACCTTCCTGAGTCGGTATTAGTTCCTATCCTTCCTGCGTCCAAGTCAACCGTTCTATCATTTCATACTCCATTCTGGACGAGGTGGTTGACAAATTTGACTCCGAAATTAGTTATGGAATATGGAAATTAGATGGGGTAAAATATTTAATAAAGATCCTTTGTGGATACATCTTTTTAATGGGTTATATTAAAGAAATTGTTGGTGGGTTCCTCCGAGACCAAAGAAAAGTTGATTGGGCCGCGTTTCGTGGACCAATCAGACCACCACAGGAACCACCACCTTAAGGTAACCTCTTCCTTCCCTTTCTTCTTCTTCATGCATCTAGGCATTAATTCATACATTGAGGACAATGCATGACATAGGTGTGGGGGAGGGTCTAACATAAATTTTCTTTTTCTTTAAAATAAAAAAAATTAACATTTTTCTTTACTTTTAAAAACTTTTTGAAAAATAGAAACAATATTTTGACTTATTTTTGTAAGAAATTAAGTTAATTTTAAGGAATAGGAAAATCCAAATTAGGATTTCTTATACTTGGTCAAAATAAGATTATTTGTTTGATTTTTAGGGTTAGGAAGAAAATTTGTCAAAGTAATTTAGTCTTGATCTTTACCTTGATAAAATATGCACACTTCATACACTTACACACTTAGGGTTCAAAAACAAAGATTCTTATGCCTTATAAAAAATATATATATATAAATAAACAAATCTAATTATTGATTAGCGAGGTGCTTTGGCCTAAGCAAGCCTTAGTATTTATGCGAAAGATAATTAGATAAGTTTGAAAAAAAAAGGAAAAAAAAGAGATAAACAAATCTAATTATTGTTTAGCTAGGTGCTTTGGCCTAAGCAAGCCTTAGTATTTATGCGAAAGATGATTAGATAAGTTTAAGAAAAATATATATATAAAATTCACTGATTAAGCTGGGTATTTGTGCCTAATAAAGCATAAGTATTCATGCCTAAAAGTGGTTCATATAATAAAATCCTTAGTTTTGTGACCTTGTTTGCTCGAGTCCTTAAGTCCTAGGGGTCTTCTCTCACCTGGAGCCCTAAGACCGTCTGGTTTGGAGTCATCGATTAAAGGCTCGTTACATGAGAAGATTAGAAAGCCTAAACTAAGGAATAATACCACCAAAAAAACATATATATATATATATATATATATAAATAAATAAGGCATAAGAGTTAGAGTTAATGAACCCTTAGTCAAAATTTTCACAGTCACAAGTGCATATGACTTAGGGTAAAGTAATAGACTAGATGAGAAGTACAATTTGACTCCTTACTTTGATTGATAACAAATTTTTGAATAGAGACTAAGTTTAGGAATGAAAGATTGGGTTTTCCTATAACTTATAGATTGCTTAGATCTTATAATCATATTTCAAATATTTTTCTCTTTCAAAATGCTTTTCGAAAATACTAACTCTTTATTTCCCTTTCTTTATGGATTTTGTGGGTGCAATCCGCTGAAAACCCTCATGAGACAAAACTCGTCCTCTAGGGGAAACCTAGAGGTTTAACAGCTTGTTGCACATGCTCAGTGCAATCGCGTGACCTGCGAAAGTGGTCTAATAATCCTTGGTATAGTTTAGCTGTTTTGCTCGAGGACGAGCAAAAGATAGGTATGGGGGTCTGATTGATCGCTAATGTTGCATATTTAGTGTCACATTTTCATACTTATTATAGAATAAAAGCCTACATAGTCCTAATTAATTGTTTGATTTATTTGCAGGCCCAATCTTTAAGGAGATGAAGAGAAATGAGCCAAAGCCCACCAAAATTCTGAATTAAATCAGAATTAATTCGCACTCAAGAAATCTGGGAAAAATCAAGAGGTTGAAAACCGGTTGAGAAAATCCTCTCAGAATCGATCGGTTAAAGCCAAGAATCAAAGGCCATTTCGTCAGAATCCTGGACCCAAACGAAGAAACCAACTGAAGATAAAGGCAGAAGGAACTCCCAGAGAGACCCACCAACAGAGTGTGGCCATCTGGCCACACCCTGGCCGCGGAAACACAGCCCTAGCCGCATTTCCGCGGCTTTGTTGGGAGTTAGGGGAGCGTTTGCTCCCCCGACCTCCCCGGGATCCTGGTTGTTGGGTTTTTGCCTATAAAAGGCCTGTACTTGCGCTGAAAATGGGACGCAAATGCAGATTAGGATTTAGCCTAGTTTTAATTCTTTGTAGTTTAGGTTTTTCTTTATTTTTATGTAACTTGTATGTAAACTTAGGGTAGAAGAAGATTCATGTAAGTAAGAGAGAGAGGCTGACGTTGAGAGTGACACCGATGTACCCTCCTCCTTTCTTTCATTGTCTCAGCAAGTAATAAAGGTAAATGCTTTGTTTGTTTTCTATTCTGCTTTACTTTACATTGTTTTGCTTTCCTCTTCCTCTTCTACTTTACTTTGGTTGTATTTGTTGAGTTTACAAGTGAATTCCAAAGCAAGTATAACTACGCTACGTGAGAGCCAGCAATAGTTCATGAAGACGTTCTCCTCTTCCAAGCTCCGCATCACTTCGTTCTTGATATGCTTGACGATATAATGTGCACAGGGACTGAGCTCGAGCTTATGGTCTATGCGTTGAATGCCTCCGAAGAAAAGGTAGAACATGCAACGGTTTCCAAGTAAGTCATCAATCAACCTAGGTAGTATTTCTTCACTTTTCTTTCTTTCTTTTCTTTTACTTTTTTAGTATAGATCACCGTCTCCTCCAACTCTTTCTTCTCCACTTCATTGTACATAGTCGCTTTTCATCGTTTTCTGATTTTCCACCTTCTTCATCTTTCATTTTCTTCTAACATAAAATAATTCTCTTTTCCATTTTCATAACTAAAAACAGAGAAGAACTCTCGCTTTTATTCTTAACGATTTCAATAAAGAACCGTAAAGCTTCCATCACAAACCCTCCTTGTGGATCACGACCCGCATAGCCACTTGCTATAGTGGAAGAATTGAGCACTTGCACATCTCCTTTCTTAAGTTCTATAATCTCGTATTTTGTGTGCAGGTTTAGCCTCAATCAGAGGCTCCTGGTTTGAAGGGTATCTCGCATCTCCTGCTGGTTTTCTTGTTTCTACTTCAACCGTTGATGAAACAACTCCTGATTTTCTGGCTTCAATCGCTCAATTCAGGGAGGATTTTTCTCAACCTCTTGATATGCCAAGATTTAGCCCAGATTTCTTCATTTCGAATTTATTCTGAATTAATTCAGAATTTGGTGGGCTTTTGGGCTTGTTTCTCCCTTTCTTCCTTAAGCACTTGGGCCTACATTTAGCAAAGAAAAACACAACTTATTAATAGAATTTATTAGCTAACAAGTGCGGTAAAGTGACAATATAAATGCAATGTATGTGACAAATCACACCCCACACTTATCTTTTGCTCGCCCTCGAGCAAAACATCATACTAACTCGAATCAATTATTAGACCACTTTCGTAGGTCACTCGATTGCACTGAGCATGTGCAACAAGCTGTTAAACCTCTAGGTCACCCCTAGAGGACAAGTTTTGTCTCGTGAGGATTTTCAGCAGATTACACCCACAAAATCCAAAAAGAAAGAGAAAAAGGTTAGTATTTTCGAAAAGCAAAATTTTTTTTTTTTTTGGAAGAAGAAAATATTTGAAGTATATTTGTGAGAGCTTAAGTAATCTATAAGTTATAGGAATATCAAATCTTTCATTCCTAAACTTAGTCTCTATTCAAAAACATGTCATCAATTAAAGTAAGGAGTCAAATAGTACTTCTCATCTAGTCTATTAATTTACCCTGAGTCGTATGCACCATCGTGACTGTGAAGTTTACTAAGGGTTCTTCAACATTAACTCCTATGCCTTATATTTATTTATTTTTGGTGAAATTTATTCCTCCATTTCATTAGGCTTTCTAATCTGCCCATGTAACGAGCATTCAGTCGGTGACACCTAAACCGACAGTTTTAGGGCACCAGGTGAGAAAACACCCCTAAGGACTTAAACACTCGAGCAGATAAGGCCACGAAACCACGGTTTTTATTTATAAGATGTATCCCTTTTAGGCGTGAATACCTATGCTTCATGAGGCATAAATACCCAGCTTAATCAGAAGATACACATTTTTTTTATACGATGTACCCCTTTTAGGCGTGAATACCTATGCTTCATGAGGCATAAATACCCAGCTTAATCAGAAGATACACATTTTTTTCTTTCAAACTTATCTAATTATCTTTTGCATAAATACTAAGGCTTGCTTAGGCCAAAGCACCTAGCTAATCAATAATTAGACTTTTTTTTTATAAGGCATAAGGGTCTCCGTTTTTAAACCCTAAGTGTGTAAGTGTATTTTGTGTGTGTATAGTCATCAAGGTAAATATCAAGACTAAATTACTTTCCCAAATTTTCTTCCTGACCCTAAAAATCAAACAAGTTATATTATTTCGACCAAGTGTAAGAAATCCTAATTATGATTCTCCTATTCCTTAAAATTAACTTAAATTCTTACAAAAAAATATATCAAAATATTGTCCACCCTTTTCAAAAAGTTTTTTTTTATTTTTTATATCCTATATCCATTTTTTTCTTTTTCTTTTTTTCAGTCATGTTAGAACCCTCCCACACACTTATCTCATGCATTGTCCCCAATGTATGAAAGAAATGTATAAGTGCATGAAATAAAATGGAAAGGAGGAAAGTTACCGATACACTGGGTCAAAAAGACCAATTGCCGTTTCATTTACCGGCACCGATTCCAAGAAAGGTTTAAGGCGTTGACCATTTACCTTAAAGTCATTTCCATTCTTGGGGTCACTGATCTCAACGGCACCGTGTGGAAACACGGTTTTTACAACGAATGGCCCAGTCCATCTCGATTTCAATTTTCCTGGAAAAAGATGAAGCCTAGAATTATAGAGTAAGACGTTTTGTCCAGGGACAAAGGTCTTTCTGATAATGTGCTTGTCATGAAAAATCTTGACTCTATCTTCAGTGATCCTAGCATTTTCATGGGCCTCATTTCTCAATTCCTCCAATTCAGAAATTTGTCATTTCCGAAGGTCACTGGCCTTAGTCAAATCGAAATTCAACTGCATGATTGCCCATAAGGCTCGGTGCTCTAACTCAACGGGCAAGTGACAAGGTTTGCCATAGACTAACCTATAGGGAGACATTCCTAAAATCGTCTTGAAAGCGGTCCTGTAGGCTAATAGAGCATCTACAAGTTTGAAGGACCAATCTTTCCGGTTTTGGTTCACAGTTTTCTCCAATATAAGCTTTACTTGTCTATTTGAAACCTCAACTTGCCCACTGGTTTGAGGATGATATGGTGTGGACAACTTGTGAGTTATGGCATACTTTCACATAAGGGCTTCAAAAGATCTATTGCAAAAGTGAGTGCCATTATCACTGATGATAGCACGAGGGGTTCCAAAGCGGGAAAAAATGTTCTCTTTCAAAAACTTTATGACAACTTTGTTATCATTAGTTTTACATGGAATGGCTTCTACCCACTTGGACACGTAATCCACAGCAACCAATATGTATTGATTTCCAAATGAGTTAGGAAATGGACCCATAAAGTCGATGCCCCAAACATCAAAGAGTTCTATTTCTAGAATTGGGTTGAGGGGCATCATATTTCGGTGTGAGATCCGTCCTACCATTTGGCATCTAGTGCACGTCTTGCAATATTCATAAGCATCCTTGAACAGAGTGGGCCAATAAAACTCACTTTGGAGCACCTTTTCAGCAGTCTTGCGCGGACCAAAGTTTCCACCGCATGCAAGTTCGTGACAAAAGGACAGAACACTCCTAGCCTCCTCATCGGGAATGCATCTCCTAATAATTTGATCAGAACAGTACTTGAAAAGATACGGTTCCTCCCAAAAGAAATACCGGACTTGGGACAAGAACCGGTGCACATCGTTTTTGGACCAATGAGAAGGAGTTTGGTTTGTGACTAAGTAATTTACTATATCAGCAAACCAAGGTTCCCTAGAGATAGCTAAGAGATGTTCATCAGGAAAATCCTCATTGATGGGTAATTCGTTGCATGGAGAATTAGGGATTCGTGAGAGGTGGTCAGCAACGACATTTTCTACGCCTTTCTTATCTCGGATCTCAAGATCGAATTCTTGAAGGAGGATCCAACGAATGAGTCGGGCCATGGCATCCTTCTTCATCATGAGGTACCTAAGCGCAGAATGATCGGTAAAAATGGTGGTTTTGGACCCTAATAGGTAGGGACGAAACTTCTCTAAGGCAAATACTACTGCCAAGAATTCCTTCTCGGTCATAGTGTAATTCATTTGAGCATCGTTTAGAGTCCTACTAGAGTAATAGATCACATGCTGCTTGTTATCACTGCATTGTCCTAGAACAGCGCCTATGGCAAAATCAGAAGCGTCGCACATGATCTCAAACGGCTTAGACCAATCTGGTGCAGATATGATTGATGCAGAAATAAGCTCTCTCTTAAGCTTCTCCCAAGAATCTATGCATTCAGCATCGAAAGTGAAGGACACATCCTTAGCTAACAGATTAGTCAAGGGCCTAGCAATTTTGCTGAAATCCTTGATAAATCGTCGGTAAAAACCAGCGTGTCCTAAGAAGGATCTAATGTCCTTAACGCATTTTGGCATGGGAAGCTTAGCAATAACCTCGATTTTGGCTCTATCCACTTCAATTCCTTTCTTGGAGATTTCATGACCCAGACAATTCCATGTTTTACCATGAAGTGGCATTTCTCCCAGTTCAGTGTCAAATTTTTCTCAGCACAGCGTTGGAGGACGAGTTCAAGATGGTGGAGATTGAGTGAATGAATCTCCATAGATGGAGAAATCATCCATGAAGATTTCTAAGAAGCGTTCTACCATATCTGAGAAAAGACTCAACATGCAACGTTGAAATGTTGCTGGGGCATTCCATAAGCTGAAAGGCATTCGACGATAAGCAAATGTCCCAAATGGACATGTGAACGTAGTCTTTTCTTGGTCCTCAGGAGCGATAGGGATCTGGTTATAGCCCGAGTAACCGTCCAAGAAACAGTAATACTCATGACCCGCCAAACGTTCAAGCATTTGATCAATGAAGGGAAGTGGAAAATGGTCCTTACGAGTTGCAGCATTTAGTTTCCTATAGTCAATGCAAACTCGAATCTTCGGGGAAGTCGAGTTTGAACCAACTCTTTGTTCTCGTTTTCCACTATGGTGAAACCAGATTTCTTTGGGACCGCGTGGACCGGACGTCCATTGGCTCTCAGAAATGGGATAAATTATTCCATTGTCAAAGAGTTTTATGATTTCAGCATGAACAGCCTCTTGCATTATAGGGTTTAACCTACGCTGCGGGTATCTTTGGGTGTGGCGTCTTCATTGAGATGGATGCGGTGTTGAACGATGGTTGGACTTAATCCCTTAATATCAGTCATAGTTCACCCGATGGCTTCCTTATGTTTTCTTAGAATTGCTTTCAAATCTTTTTCTTCCCCGTCATTTAAATGGGAGGCAATGATGACGGGAAAGGTCTCTTGTTCGCCTAGATAGGCGTACTTGAGATGCGCAGGTAGGGCTTTCAATTCTAAGGAAGAGGAAGGCTTACTAGAGGGACTAGTCAAATCTGTTGGCTCCATTGTTGTTGGTGAAATAAGGTTTGAGGCCCAATTCACATCAGAATCTACAACCTGATCAAGATTAAAGTCATCAGACTCTAACCCGAATTCACTCTCCATTTCTGATTCCAATTCTTCTTCGTGTTCACTTGTTAAGTTCTCAATTAGGTTGACTTCAAATGTTTGGTCCTCGATAGCGCGGGGTTGTTTTCCTAGATTGAAGACATTGACTTCTCTAGTCATGTCCCCAATGGTTAACCTCATAGACCCATTCCTACAATTGATGATGGCATTAGCAGTAGCAAGGAATGGTCGACCTAGGATAACAGGAGTTTGAGCCCTACAATTGGAGTTGGACACAGGTTGTGTCTCTAGAACTATGAAATCGACAGGGTATATGAACTCTCCTACCCGATTAGGACATCGTTAATTTTTCCTTTTGGAACTTTAACAGAACGGTCAGCCAGTTGGATGGTGACTCGAGTTGGACTAAGGTCACCCAACCCGAGTTGTTGATAAACAGAGAATGGAAGCAAGTTGATACTTGCCCCCAGTCAAGAAGTGCACGACTAATCTCGGCTTGTCCTATTGTGCAGGCAATGGTGGGGCTACCTGGATCTTTGTACTTGACAGGGATAGGACCCGAAAATAGCTCACTAATATTAGTGGCTAAGAAGACCTTCTTAGGAACATTAGTCTTTCTCTTCTTAGTGCACATGTCCTTAAGAAACTTAGCATAGGAGGAACTTGTTGGATGGCATCAAGAAGTGGCACATTTATCTTCACTTGGTTAAACATCTCGATTATCTTGTCCATGTGCGGATTTTGCTTGTTGTTTTTCAACCTATTAGGAAATGGTACTATAGGTTGGTGCACCTGGCTGGCTGACTTGTCTTTTTCAGACTCGTCAGAAATGGAAGAAATTGGATTAGATGAGGTGGAAGCTTGATTATGGTTGTGCTGAATTGATTGGGTGGTGTTGACACTTGGTTATCAACTCTCTTTCCTGACCTCAATGTATGAACAGCATTACATTGATTGAATGAAGGATCCTCAGCCAAATGAGCTTGTTGGGAATTCCTCGGATTGGTGACTGGCTGACTAGGCAAGGTACCCTTTTGTCTCTCATTCTGTGGGTTGGCTAGTTGACTCATTTGAACCTCTAACCTCTGAATGGTCTGCATGAGAGAGTCTTGGTTTTTCATATATCTCTCCATGTTTCTTTCAAAGTCAGTCATTCTCCTTTCTAATTTAGGATTCTGGAAGGAGGATTGTTGAGCTTGGTTAGGAAAGTTCTGTTGATAATTCAGAAAGCTTGGTGGATGGTTTGGAGAATTATTATGGAAATTGGAGAAGTTGGGTTGATGATTGGAAGAATTATTACCATGATGGAAGTGGCTAGCATGATTGGATCGTGAATGGTCATTGTTGTTTTGGCTCCATGAGAAATTAGGGTGATTTCTCCAGCCGGGATTGTACGTAGGAGCGTAAGGATTGTTGTTCGGCCTTGAGAAGGCCGCATTCATCGGTTCGTGGTAGGATTGCTGAGCCTGAAACACTGGGCACTCCTCGAACACATGATTCATGGCTTGACAGTAAGTGCAACCCGGGGGTGAAAATTGGTTCGGGCTGACTTGATTGACTGGACTTGGTTCTTTCGTTTCTAGAGCTTCCAGTCTTCTAGCCAGGTTTGCTAACTTAGCCTCATTAGCGATGGACGATTCTATGGAATGGAGACCTCCTTTTGAAGAGATGGAGTTAGGATTCTTAGAGGTCTCACTAGCAGATTCCCATTGGATGGTCTTCTCAGCTAAATTTTCATACAAATCCCATCCTTCATCTTCATCTTTCTACAAGAAACCCCCTTGGCACATACTTTCTAAGAGGGTTTTGGTGGAGTAGTCTAAACCGTCATAGAGAATTTGGCGTTGTCGCCATTTCTCTATTCCATGATATGGACATTGGACAAGGAGGTCCTTAAAGCGTTCAAAGTACCTCCAGAATGGTTCACTAGACTCTTGCATGAATTGCATGATCGTCTTCCTAATGAGAGCGATTTTATGGATAGGATAGAATTTCTTCAAGAAAACCTTGATGAAACCATTCCAAGACGTGATGGAACCGGCTGCTAAGCTGTAGAGCCATTTCTTTGCTAGGTCCTTAAGTGCGAATGGGATAAATCTCAACCTAATAGCGTCATCTACAAGGTGTGGGATTTTCATCATTAGACATACTTCCTCAAATTCTCTTATGAAGAAGTAGGCATCTTCGGACTCTAGACCATGAAACTTGGGGAGTGTGTTGATGAATTGAGGCTTAAGCTCGAAATTGTATTCACCAACCGATGGAAGTGAAATGCAAGATGAAAGTGAGGTCCTAATGGGGTAGAACCTATCCTGCAGTGATGTTGATTGAGCCATTACCGGATCGGGTCTTGATTCAAACTTGGGTGGTGATGTGTTTCTAGTCAACCTAGATGAATTAAGGTCTCTTGACCACACTTGCATACACAATCACAAACACAAACAAGTTCAACCAACAATCAATAATAGAAATCAAGCAAGCCTAGTCTAAGGTAACCTCGACCTAGACAACTCCTAACTGGTTGATTGTCCACAAGAGGTAGAATGTAGACTTTGACCACAAGCTAATCAGCCAGGTCAGGGCAAGATTGGTGGGAGGTTTTCCGTCAAAGACGTTCCTTAATTAATAATCACCAATCTTCGGGCTTTCGGCCCTCAATCCCCTTCCTAGACACTGATTTGGCAGGAGTCAATTTCCAACACCTTCCCTCTTTAGGATAATCTCCTAGTGAGTTCGAGATTTCCCTAAGGCCAACGTCTATCAAATTTTAATTAGGCTTAGATTGTGCGTGCTTGGAGATGGTTTGTGGGCTAAGGAAGGGTAATGACTTCCCCACCTTATCTTGATTTGGATTTTGCCCTTAGAATTGATTCGTGCAAGTGTGCAAGTTATAGAAAAGCAGCATTCAAAAGCAAAATCACCCAAGAATGTTTCCTAAACTATATGCTATGCATACATACCTTGTCTCCAGCTCTCTTCAACAGTAATTGTAAAGTAAACGTAATTAAACAAATGCCTAGAATGCAAGTCTAAACGTTTTTTTAAGCAATTCACAATCACTCAAATTACTGTTGAATTAAAACAGGGGTGGTGATAACAAAACTAGCATAAATATGACATATAAAACTGAAATTTTGCGAGCAATATGTCCTGCAAAACAAAGTTTTTAGTAGTCCAATGAAAATTTTCAGATTTTGCAAAGCAATTTCTTGAAATTCTGTTTCCTACTTTCAAGAGTAGGGGCACAGAATTTTCAAGTCTTCTGGCAAAGCTTGAATGCTAGATCTTGATCTTCAAGTCCCTGAAACAACACACAAACTTGTTAAAACAACTACACCGTTCCCTCCCCGGCAACGGCGCCAAAAATTGATTGCTAAAATAAAGAGAAACAACCAATGAGTTCAAGAATTTACCGTGTAGCTCGTGGCTAACGGGTCGTGTCCACAAGGAGGGATGCAATGGAAGCTTTTCGGTGATTCGTTTTTAAAACAAGGAATTGTGTTCATTTTTTAGGAAAAAGAGAATGGAAAGAAAGAGATGAATGAAAGAAAAATTGCAACTTTTAGAAAAGGTTTTGGAGAAGGTGATTTAGAAAACTTAGAAATTATGTTGTTGTTTGTAATAATAAAGAAAGTCTGGGCTCACTATCTCACTACTCAATTGGTTATTCTTCTCTTAAAATGCTAAGTCCCTTAGATGATCATTCGCAAAACTTAGAGTTGTCTTTTAGAAAGCTTTAAGTAAAGCACATAAGATGTTAGAAGAGTTGAGTCTTTTTCTTCAAGAACTCGGAGAATCGAATGTTAAAAAATCAAGCGCGAAGAAGCAAGAATAAATTAAAAATGATTCAAGAGATGTTCATGAAAGAGTTGTGAATTCAACATCCAAACCCATCCTCATGTGCCTTCAAGAACACTTTCAAAAAGAAAGGCTTTTAAGTAAGGCATTCATATGAGTCACCGGGTCTTTTCTTTTAAAAACAAGAGAGAAGAAAAGCAAGAGAGAGCTCGATAGCAAGCCCAGAAAGATGTTTAGTTATCCATGGAGAAAGAAGAAGAAAATAAAGACATAATGTAACCCATACCGTACTGCAAGTGGAAGAGAAATTGGCTCAACTTTTGTATTGCTGTCACTTCAATCTTCAAGTACAAGCTCTCAGTCCTCTCTCTCACAAGTTTTTGAAACTGGACTACAACTTAAAAAGCAAGATTACAACTTTCTTTCTAGCTAACAAAGAGCCTAAATCCTAAGAAAATAAATGCAAAACTTAATCCTAGTCTTCGCTGCATTTTTCTCTGCTAAAGAGGTATTTATAGCCAAAAACCAAAGGAGGCGAATCCCGGGAAGATTGGGGGAGCAAACGCTCCCCCAACAGACTCTGTTGTGTTGCGGAAACGCGGCTTGGGCCGCGTTTCCACGGCCCTGGTGTGGCCACGTGGCCACACCAAGGGGGGTAGCTTCCTGCTTTGATGTTGGTCGCGTATATGCTTCTGGATTTCTGGTTTCTGCTCCCAACTGTTGACGAAACAGCCTTGATTCTGTGGCTTCAACCACTCGATTCAGGAGGATTTTTCTCAACCTCTTGATTTGCCAAGATTTAGCCCAGCTTTCTTCACTTCGAATTTATTCTGAATTAATTCAGAAATTGGTGGGCTTTTGGGCTTGTTTCTCCTTTTTTCTTTAAGCACGTGGCCTACATTTAGCAAAGAAAAAGACAACTTATTAATAGAATTTATTAGCTAACAAGTGTGGTAAAGTAACAATATAAATGCAATGTATGTGACAAATCACACTCCCACACTTATCTTTTGCTCGCCCTCGAGCAAAACATCAGACTAACTCGAATCAATTATTAGACCACTTTCGCAGGTCACTCGATTGCACTGAGCATGTGCAACAAGCCGTTAAACCTTTAGGTCACCCCTAGAGGACGAGTTTGTCTCGTGAGGGTTTTCAGCGGATTACACCCACAAAATCCAAAAAGAAAGAGAAAAAGGTTAGTATTTTCGAAAAGCAAATTTTTTTTTTTGAAGAGAAAATATTTTAAGTATATTGTGAGAGCTTAAGTAATCTATAAGTTATAGGAATATCAAATCTTTCATTCCTAAACTTAGTTTCTATTCAAAAATATGTCATCAATTAAAGTAAGGAGTCAAATTGTACTTCTCATCTAGTCTATTAATTTACCCTGAGTCGTATACACCATCGTGACTATGAAGTTTACTAAGGGTTCTTCAACATTAACTCCTATGCCTTATATTTATTTATTTTTGTGAAATTTATTCCTCCATTTCATTAGGCTTTCTAATTTGCCCATGTAACGAGCATTCAGTCGGTGACACCCAAACCGGACAGTTTTAGGGCACCAGGTGAGAAAACACCCCTAAGGACTTAAACACTCGAGCAGATAAGGCCACGAAACCAAGGTTTTTATTTAACGATGTATCCCTTTTAGGCGTGAATACCTATGCTTCATGAGGTATAAATACCCAGCTTAATCAGAGATACACATTTTTTTTATACGATGTACCCTTTTAGGCGTGATACCTATGCTTCATGAGGCATAAATACCCAGCTTAATCAGAAGATACACATTTTTTTCTTTCAAACTTATCTAATTATCTTTTGCATAAATACTAAGGCTTGCTTAGGCCAAAGCACCTAGCTAATCAATAATTAGACTTTTTTTTAATAAGGCATAAGGGTCTCTGTTTTTAAACCCTAAGTGTGTAAGTGTATTTTGTGTGCATATGTCATCAAGGTAAATATCAAGACTAAATTACTTTCACAAATTTTCTTCCTGACCCTAAAAATCAAACAAGTTATCTTATTTTGACCAAGTGTAAGAAATCCTAATTATGATTCTCCTATTCCTTAAAATTGACTTAAATGGTTACAAAAAATATATCAAAATATTGTCCACCCTTTTTAAATTTTTTTTTTTTTTTAATATCAGTCATGTTAGAACCCTCCCCGACACTTATCTCATGCATTGTCCCCAATGTATGAAAGAAATGTATAAGTGCATGAAATAAAATGGAAAGGAGGAAAGTTACCGATACACTGGGTCAAAAAGACCCATTACCGTTTCATCTACCGGCACCGATTCCGAGAAAGGTTTAAGGCGTTGACCATTTACCTTAAAGTCATTTCCATTCTTAGGGTCACTGATCTCAACTGCACCGTGTGGAAACAGTTTTTACAACGAATGCCCAGTCCATCTCGATTTCAATTTTTTTGAAAAAGATGAAGCCTAGAATTATAGAGTAAGACTTTTTGTCTGGGGACAAAGGTTTTCTTATGATGTTCTTGTCATGGAAAATCTTGACTCTCTCTTTAGTGATCCTAGCATTTTCATAGGCTTCATTTCTCAACTCCTCCAATTCGAAAATTTGTAATTTCCGAAGGTCACCGACCTTAGTCAAGTCAAAATTCAACTGCTTGATTGCCCATAAGGCTCGGTGCTCTAACTCAACGGGCAAGTGACAAGGTTTGCCATAGACTAACCTATAGGGAGACATTCCTAGAATTGTCTTGAAAGCGGTCCTGTAGGCCCATAGAGCATCTACAAGTTTGAAGGACCAATCTTTCCGGTTTTTGTTCACAGTTTTCTCCAATATAAGCTTTACTTGTCTATTTGAAACCTCAACTTGCCCACTGGTTTGAGGATGATATGGTGTGGACAACTTGTGAGTTATGGCATACTTTCGCATAAGGGCTTCAAAAGATCTATTGCAAAAGTGAGTGCCATTATCACTGATGATAGCACGAAGGGTTCCGAAGCGGAAAAAAATGTTTTCTTTCAAAAACTTGATGACAACTTTGTTATCATTAGTTTTACACGGAATGGCTTCTACCCACTTGGACACGTAATCCACAGCAACCAATATGTATTGGTTCCCAAATGAATTAGGAAATGGACCCATAAAGTCGATGCCCCAAACATCAAAGAGTTCTATTTCTAGAATTGGGTTGAGGGGCATCATATTTCGGTGTGAGATCCTTCCTACCATTTGGCATCTAGGGCACGTCTTGCAATATTCATAAGCATCCTTGAACAGAGTGGGCCAAATAAAACACACTTTGTAGCACCTTTTCAGCAGTCTTGCGGGGACCAAAGTGTCCACCGCATGCAAGTTCGTGACAGAAGGATAAACACTCTTAACCTCCTCATCGGGAATGCATCTCCTAATAATTTGGTCAGAACAGTACTTGAAAAGATACGGTTCCTCCCAAAAGAAATACCAGACTTGGGACAAGAACCGGTGCACATCATTTTTGGACCAATGAGACGGAGTTTGGTTTGTGACTAAGTAATTCACTATATCAGCAAACCAAGGTTCCCTAGAGATAGCTAAGAGATGTTCATCAGGAAAATCCTCATTGATGGGTAATTCGTTGCATGGAGAATTAGGGATCGTGAGAGGTGGTCAGCAACGACATTTTCTACGCCTTTCTTGTCTCGAATCTCAAGATCGAATTCTTGAAGAGGAGGATCCAACGAATGAGTCGGGCCTTGGCATCCTTCTTCATCATGAGGTACCTAAGCGCAGAATGATCGGTGAAAACGGTGGTTTTGGACCCTAGTAGGTAGGGACGAAACTTCTCTAAGGCAAACACTACTGCCAAGAATTCCTTCTCGGTCGTAGTGTAGTTCATTTGAGCATCGTTTAGAGTCCTACTAGAGTAGTAGATCACATGCTGCTTGTTATCAATGCGTTGTCCTAGGACAGCACCTATGGCAAAATCAGAAGCATCGCACATGATCTCAAACGGCTTAGACCAATCCGGTGCAGATATGATTGGTGCAGAAATAAGCTCTCTCTTAAGCTTTTCCCAAGAATTTATGCATTCAGCATCGAAAGTGAAGGACACATCCTTAGCTAACAGATTAGTCAAGGGCCTAGCAGTTTTGCTAAAATCCTTGATAAATCTCCGGTAGAAACCAGCGTGTCCTAAAAAGGATCTAATGTCCTTAACGCATTTGGGCATGGGAAGCTTAGCAATAACCTCGATTTTGGCTCTATCCACTTCAATTCCTTTCTTGGAGATTTCATGACCCAAGACAATTCCATGTTTTACCATGAAGTGGCATTTCTCCCAATTCAGTGTCAAATTTTTCTCAGCACAACGTTGGAGGACGAGTTCAAGATGGTGGAGACATTGAGTGAATGAATCTCCGTAGATGGAGAAATCATCCATGAAGATTTCTAAGAAGCGTTCTACCATATCTGAGAAAAGACTCAACATGCAACGTTGAAATGTTGCTGGGGCATTGCATAAGCCGAAGGGCATTCGACGATAAGCAAATGTCCCAAATGGACATGTGAACGTAGTCTTTTCTTGGTCCTCAGGAGCGATAGGGATCTGGTTATAGCCCGAGTAACCGTCCAAGAAACAGTAATACTCGTGACCCGCCAAACGTTCAAGCATTTGATCAATGAAGGGAAGTGGAAAATGGTCCTTACGAGTTGCAGCATTTAGTTTCCTATAGTCAATGCAAACTCGAATCTTCGTGGGAAGTCGAGTTTGAACTAACTCTTTGTTCTCGTTTTTCACTACGGTGAAACCAGATTTCTTTGGGACCGCGTGGACAGGACTGACTCATTGGCTATCAGAAATGGGATAAATTATCCCATTGTCTAAGAGTTTTATGATTTCAGCATGAACAGCCTCTTGCATTATAGGGTTTAACCTACGCTGCGGGTCTCTCTTGGGTGTGGCGTCTTCATTGAGATGGATGCGGTGTTGAACGATGGTTGACTTAATCCCTTGATATCAGTCATAGTCCACCCGATGGCTTCCTTATGTTTTCTTAGAATTGCTTTTAAATCTTTTTCTTCCCCGTCATTTAAATGGGAGGCAATGATGACGGGAAAGGTCTCTTGTTCGCCTAGATAAGCGTACTTGAGATGCGCAGGTAGGGCTTTCAATTCTAAGGAAGAGGAAGGCTCACTAGAGGGACTAGTCAAATCTGTTGGCTCCATTGTTGGTGAAATAGGGTTTGAGGCCCAATTCACAGCAGAATCTCCAATTTGATCAAGATTAAAGTTGTCAGACTCTAACTCGAAGTCAATCTCCACTTCTGATTCCAATTCTTCCCCGTGTTCACTTGTCAAGTTCTCAATTAGGTTGACTTCAAATGTTTGGTCCTCGATATCGCGGGGTTGTTTTCCTAGATTGAAGACATTGACTTCTCTAGTCATGTCTCCAAAGGTTAACCTCATAGACCCATTCCTACAATTGATGATGGCATTAGCAGTAGCAAGGAATGGTCGACCTAGGATAACAGGAGTTTGAGCCCTACGATTGGAGTTGGACACAGGTTGTGTCTCCAGAACTATGAAATCGACAAGGTATATGAACTCTCCTACCCGGATCAGGACATCATTAATTTCTCCTTTTGAAACTTTAACAGAACGGTCAGCCAGTTGGATGGTGACTCGAGTTGGACTAAGGTCACCCAACCTGAGTTGTTGATAAACAGAGAATGGAAGCAAGTTGATACTTGCCCCCAAGTCAAGAAGTGCACTTAATCTCGGCTTGTCCTATTGTGCAGGCAATGGTGGGACTACCTGGATCTTTGTATTTGACAGGGATAGGACCCGAAAATAGCTCACTAATATTAGTGGCTAAGAAGACCTTCTTTGGAACATTAGTCTTTCTCTTCTTGGTGCACATGTCCTTAAGAAACTTAGCATAGGAAGGAACTTGTTGGATGACATCAGAAGTGGCACATTTATCTTCACTTGGTTAAACATCTCAATTATCTTGTCCATGTGAGGATTTTGCTTGTTGTTTTTCAGCCTATTAGGAAATGGTACTATAGGTTGATGCACCTGGCTGGCTGACTTGTCTTTTTCAGACTCGTCAGAATTGGAAGAAATTGGATTAGATGAGGTGGAGGCTTGATTTTGGTTGTGCTGAATGGGAATGGGTGGTGTTGACACTTGGTTATCAACTCTCTTTCCTGACCTCAATGTATGGATAGCATGACATTGATTGAATGAAGGATCCTCAGCCAAATGAGCTTGTTGGGAATTCCTCGGATTGGTGACTGGCTGACTAGGCAGGGTACCCTTTTGTCTTCATTTGTGGGTTGGCTAGTTGACTCATTTGAACCTCTAACCTCTGAATGGTCTGCATGAGAGAGTCTTGATTTTTTCATATATCTCGCCATGTTTCTTTCAAAGTCAGTCATTCTCCTTTCTAATTGAGGATTTAGAAGGAGGATTGTTGAGCTTGGTTGGAAAGTTTTGTTGATAATTCGGAAAGTTTGGTGGATGATTGGGAGAATTATTATGAAATTGGAGAAGTTGGGTTGATGATTGGAAGAATTATTACCATGATGGAAGTGGCTAGCATGATTGGATCGTGAATGGTCATTGTTGTTTTGGCTCCATGAGAAATTAGGGTGATTTCTCCAGCCGGGATTGTACGTTGGTGCGTAAGGATTGTTGTTCGCCTTGAAAAGGCCGCATTCATCGGTTCATGGTAGGATTGCTGAGCCTGAAACACTGGGCACTCCTCGAACACATGATTCATGGCTTGACAGTAAGTGCAGCCCGGGGGTGAAAATTGGTTCGGGCTGACTTGATTGACTGGACTTGGTTCTTTCGTTTCTAGAGCTTCCAGTCTTCTAACCAAATTAGCTAACTTAGCCTCATTAGCGATGACGATTCAATGGAATGGAGACCTCCTTTTGAAGAGATTGAGTTAGGATTCCTAGAGGTCTCACTAGCAATTCCCATTGGATGGTCTTCTCAGCCAAATTTTCATACAAATCCCATCCTTCATCTTCATCTTTCTGCAAGAAACCCCCTTGGCACATACTTTCTAAGAGGGTTTTGGTGGGATAGTCTAAACCGTCATAGAGAATTTGGCATTGTCTCCATTTCTCTATTCCATGGTGTGGACATTGGACAAGGAGGTCCTTAAAGCGTTCAAAGTACCTCCAGAACGGTTCACTAGGTTCTTGCTTGAATTGCATGATCGTCTTCCTAATGAGAGCAGTTTTATGGATAGGATAGAATTTCTTCAAGAAAACCTTGATGAAACCATCCCAAGATGTGATGGAACCGGCTGCTAAGCTGTAGAGCCACTTCTTTGCTAGGTCCTTAAGTGCGAATGGGATAAATCTCAACCTAATAGCGTCGTCTACAAGGTGTGGGATTTTCATCATTAGACATACTTCCTCAAATTCTCTTATGAAGAAGTAGGCATCTTCGGACTCTAGTCCATGAAACTTGGGGAGTGTGTTGATGAATTAAGGCTTGAGCTCGAAATTGTATTCACCAACCGATGGAAGTGAAATGCAAGATGGAAGTGAGGTCCTAATCGGGTAGAACCTATCCTGCAGTGATGTTGATTAAGCCATTACCGGATCTGGTCTTGGTTCAAACTTGGGTGGTGATGTGTTTCTAGTCAACCTAGATGAATTAGGGTCTCTCGACCATACTTGCATACACAAACACAATCACAATCACAACAAGTTCAAACAACAGTCAACAATAGAAATCAACCAAGCCTAGTCTAAGGTAACCTCGACCTAGACAACTCCTAACTGGTTGATTGTCCACAAGAGGTAGAATGTAGACTTTGACCACAAGCTAATCAGCCAGGTCAGGGCAAGATTGGTGGGAGGTTTTCCGTTAAAGACGTTCCTTAATTAAATAACCACCAATCTTCGGGCTTTCGGCCCTCAATCACCTTCCTTGACACTGATTTGGCAGGAGTCAATTTCCAACACCTTCCCTCTTTAGGATAATTCCTAGTGACTTTGAGATGTCCCTAAGGCCAACGTCTATCAAATTTTACTTAGGCTTAGGTTGTGCGTGCTTGGAGATGGTTTGTGGGCTAAGGAAGGGTAATGACTTCCCCACCTTATCTTGATTTGAGTTTTGCCCTTAGAATTGATTCGTGCAGAGTGTGCAAGATATTGAAAAGTAGCATTCAAAAGCAAAATCACCCAAGAATGTTTCCTATACTATATGCTATGCATACATACCTTGTCTCCAGCTCTCTTCAATAGTAAAGTAAAGGAATTGAAAAGACTCGTGCCTAGAATGCAAATGTCTAATCAATTTTTAACTTTTCAACGAATATTTTACTGTTGACTTAAAACAGGGATGTTGGATAGTGAAACTAGCACAAATATGACATATAAAAACTAAAATTTATGCGAGCAATATGTCCTGCAAAACAAAGTTTTTAGTAGTCCAATGAAAATTTTCAGATTTTGCAAAGCAATTTCTTGAAATTCTGTTTCCTACTTTCGAGAGTAGGGGCACAGAATTTGCAAGTCTTCTTGGCAAAGCTTGAATGCTAGATCTTGATCTTCGAGTCCCTGAAACAACACACAAAACTTGTTAAAATAGCTACACCGTTCCCTCCCCGGCAACGGCGCCAAAAATTGATTGCTAAAATAAAGAGAAACAACCAATGAGTTCAAGAATTTACCATGTAGCTCGTGGCTAACGGGTCGTGTCCACAAGGAGAGATGCGATGGAAGCTTTCGGTGATTCATTTTTAAAACAAGGAATTGTGTTCGTTTTTAGGAAAAAGAGAATGGAAGAAAGAGATGAATGAAAGAAAAATTGCAACTTTTAGAAAAGGTTTTGGAGAAGGTGATTTAGAAAACTTAGAAATTGTTGTGTTGTTTGTAATAATAAAGAAAGTCTGGGCTCACTATCTCACTACTCAATTGGTTATTCTTCTCTTAAAATGCTAAGTCCCTTAGATGATCATTCGCAAAACTTAGAGTTGTCTTTTAGAAAGCTTTAAGTAAATCACATAAGATGTTAGAAGAGTTGAGTCTTTTTCTTCAAGAAATCGTAGAATCGAATGTTAAAAATCAAGCACGAAGAAAAAGAATAAATTAAAAACGATTCAAGAGATGTTCATGAAAGAGTTGTGAATTCAACATCCAAACCCATCCTCATGTGCCTTCAAGAACACTTTCAAAAAGAAAGGCTTTTAAGTAAGGCATTCATATGAGTCATCAGGTCTTTTTCTTTAAAAACAAGAGAGAAGAAAAGCAAGAGAGAGTTCGATAGCAAGCCCAGAAAGATGTTTAGTTATCCATGGAGAAAGAAGAAGAAAACAAAGACATAATGTAACCCATACCGTACTGCAAGTGGAAGAGAAATTGGCTCAACTTTTGTATTTCTGTCACTTCAATCTTCAAGTACAAGCTCTCAGTCCTCTCTCTCACAAGTTTTTGAAACTGGACTACAACTTAAAAAGCAAGATTACAACTTTCTTTCTAGCTAACAAAGAGCCTAAATCCTAAGAAAATAAATGCAAAACTTAATCCTAGTCTTCGCTGCATTTTCTCTGTTGAAAGAGGTATTTATAGCCAAAACAAAGGAGGGCGAATCCCGAGAAGATTGGGGGAGCAAACGCTCCCCCAACAGACTCTGTTGTGCCGCGGAAACACGGCTTGGGCCGCGTTTTCGCGGCCTGGTTTGGCCACGTGGCCACACCAAGGGGGGTAGCTTCCTGCTTTGATGTTGGTCGCGTATATGCTTCTGGATTTCTGGTTTCTGCTCCCAACTGTTGACGAAACAGCCTTGATTCTGTGGCTTCAACCACTCGATTTATGGATGATTTTTCTCAACCTCTTGATTTGCCAAGATTTAGCCCAGCTTTCTTCACTTCGAATTTATTCTGAATTAATTCAGAAATTGGTGGGCTTTTGGGCTTGTTTCTCCTTTTTTCCTTTAAGCACGTGGGTCTACATTAGCAAAGAAAAAGACAACTTATTAATAAAATTTATTAGCTAACAAGTGTGGTAAAGTGACAATATAAATGCAATGTATGTGATAAATCAGAAGCCCTGAAAAAGAGATGAAGTCTCTCTAAAAGAACGACACTTGGGAACTCACTAGGTTGCCCAAAGGGAAGAAGGCGATAGGCTGTAAGTGGGTGTATGCTAAGAAGTAAGGATCTCATCATGAAGATTGGTGCGCTACAAGGCCAGATTGGTAGCAAAAGGCTATGCTCAGAGGGAAGGAATTGACTACAATGAGGTATTTTCTCCTGTTGTGAAACATTCGTCAATTCGTATCTTATTGGTTTTGGTGGCACAGTACGAGTTGGACCTTGATCAACTCGATGTAAAGACCGCCTTTCTCCACGGCGATCTAGATGAAGAGATCAACATGACTCAGCCAATATGGTTCAAGACTGCAGGAAAGGAACACATGGTGTATAAGCTGAAGAAGTCGCTGTATGAACTAAAGCAGTCTCCAAGACAGTGGTACAAGCGGTTCGACAGCTTCATTAGGGGAAAGAAGTACACACGCAGCCACTATGACCCATGCGTGTACTACAACAAGCTACCGACAGGGGAGTATATCTATTTACTTCTGTATGTAGATGATATGCTTATTGCTTCAAGGTCAAGATCTGTGATTGATGCACTGAAGAGGGATCTATCTTCTGAGTTTGAGATGAAGGATCTTGGTGAAGCAAGGAAGGTGCTAGGCATGAAAATCACACGAGACCGAAGGGTTGGCAGGGTGAGCTTGACACAGAAGGGGTATTTGCAAAAGGTACTTTAGAGGTTCAACATCGGCAAGGATGCGAAGTCTGTAAGTACACCACTGGCTCCTCATTTCAAGTTATCTGCTAAGATGTCTTCAAAGAATGTTGAAGAACGTGAGTACATGACTCACGTCCCATATGCTAGCGCAGTCGGTAGTCTTATATATGCTATGGTGTGTACGAGATCAGATCTGTCACAAGCTATCTCTATGGTCAGTAGGTATATGCATGATCCGGGACAGGGTCATTGGGAGGCAGTGAAGTGGATTCTGAGGTACATTAAAGGTACCATTAATGTTGATCTGGTATTTGAGAAGGACTCCACAGGCAAGCAGGATTGTATCGGATATGTAGATTCCGATTATGCTGGTGACCTTGACAAGCGCCAGTTTACAACGGGGTATCTCTTTACATTCTCTCAAGCACCGGTGAGTTGGTGCTCCATACTACAGCCTACCGTCGCATTGTCTACCACAGAGGCCGAGTATATGGCCATGACGGAGGCTCTAAAGGAGGCAAAATGGCTTCAAGGCTTGCTTGATGACTTGGGGGTGGATCAGGATATTCTAAAGATCAACTGTGACAGTATGAGTGCTATTTATTAGCCAAGAACCAAGTATATCATGCACGGACGAAGCACATCGACGTCAGGTTCCATTTTGTTCGGGAGATTCTAGATGAGGGTGATATTGAGCTGCTGAAGATTCACACATTGGAGAATCCCGCCGACATGCTTACCAAAGTGGTGTCAGGAGTCAAGTTTGCACATTGTAAGGCTTTACTCCACGTCCTTCATGTAGCATGAGCTTGTTGAAACTCATTTGGATGAACTACGGATGGCTTGATCCCTTGGGCAGGGTACGTAGGCAACCACACTGGTGCAGCCACTTTCGGTCGATGGTCAGTTCGGCTCAGATTTGGAGAAATCTTCACCGAGGTGGAGAATTGTAGGAAGAGAGAGGAAGTCGTCGAGGAAGTCGACGATGTCATCAGCAGCCAAAGGAATCAGCACAGCAGGCGCACGGTCGACTGGGCCGGGCGACCATCGGCAGAAGCAGCAGAACGGTCGACCGGCCCAGTCGACCGTCGTGCACGGACGTGCACAGCAGGCATGCACCGGGTATATCGGTCGACCGCCCGGTCGACCGACTGAAAGTGCCTAACTCTCGGTTAGGCACGGTCGACCGGCCCGGTCGACCGGTGCATATGGTCGGTCGACCGACCGGTCGACCGACAGTCGGGTCGGGCTGCTTTGAGAAAGTGTTGAATTAGAAATCTGTTTAAAAGAATGAGCGGATTTCTAGGGTTTTAAGGTTGTGAAAAAAAAGAGAGGCAGAGCTCTATTCATTACCTTAGCTGTAAACATTGTATTGATTCATACAAATCAATAGAAACCCCTCTCTTTTCTTGCCCTGAGGACGTAGGCGAAAAGGCCGAACCTCGTTAAATCTGAGTTTGTGCTATGCTTTGGGATTGTGTGTTATTTACTGTTGATAGTATTGTTCTTTTGCATCTGAGATCTAACGTTTCCTCTTTGTGGTTGTTGTCCGGCGCGCAACAAATGGCATCACCAAATTTCCCTAGACTACTTCCTGCTCTACGGGAATTTGGATCCTTGGTTTACCAACCTATTGCATCTCCAGAAAAGGTATGTCTACCTACACGCCAACAAACAATCCAAATTTTATGCATGGCCTTTCTTGCTCTATTAGGACTTCGCTAGAAGTTTGG
Source organism: Agave tequilana (assembly GCA_038442645.1). NCBI lineage: Eukaryota > Viridiplantae > Streptophyta > Magnoliopsida > Asparagales > Asparagaceae > Agave > Agave tequilana. Next base: position 55,900 of record JAVJIF010008351.1, on the reverse strand, counting down.
CATCAGCTTATACAGAATAAATATCATGTTAACATACAGTAACAAAAGATTGATCAATGATGCTCTGTAGGCACCACATTTTGATGGGAACACAATAAATGATGAAAATTACTATAATTGAGCAAAATTAGAATTTTATTAGATAACGTGATTGGAGATCTAGCGACTTCAAAGAAAGTTGGCTCACATGCACCCTTATGTTGCACTTACACGGACGCACCAACACGGGTGCGGCACAATACGACACATTGACACATGGAAAATTCTGAAAAGTTACATATAAAAATGCAATGCCATGGATAGAAGTGTCGTGTCCGACACGACTTGTCTTCATAATGAAGTGTTTGTTCTTCCTAGAAAGCGCCAAATGAAAAAAAAATTATGATGGCACAAATTATTACAAGTGTGCAACTATTTCTTTTGACATTTTCACTCTTGGTGAAATGTCTAAAACACCCATTTCTTCTTCCTCCTCCTTCTTCCCCTCCTCCCTCGCATCCCCGGCCTCCTCCTTCCGCCTCCCCGCATTCCCGGCCTCCCTCCTCCTCCTCCACCCTCTCCGGCCTCCCCCTCTCCCATCCCCCGGCTGTTGGATATTTTATTAAAATATAAAAAAGATTAAAATTCTTAAATAAACTGCTTGACTTGGTATCCAACCATTACTCCACTAATGGTGTTATTGTCATAGAAAGTGGGGTTAGTTATCATATTAGTGGGGTCAGTTATTAAGAGTTAGGGCTAAGCTTCACTGTATATATACCAACATCATGAAAGTAGAAGTAAGAGAATTAAAAAATAAAAAAAGGATTCCTCTCTCTCTTCCCTATTTCTCATATTAAATTTCATCTTCCTTCTTTAATCTGTGTGTTGCTTACAGTTCGATGTCACCTCCCCTTCGTGGTCGTGCATGCAAGGGACACCGGCAGAGAGGGGTAGTATCGCTAAGGGGCACATCTGCCTTGGCTGACCGCACGAGGTCGGCGATATGCCTTTTAGCGCAGTGATCACCCGCCTTCCCCGAGACCGGTAACATTGTTCATATATTTATTTTATTAATTATTTGTTATTTTAATTTTTGATGCAAAAATTCCCAGAATCTATAAGGCATAGTATATTCTTCATACAGAACAATCTTCTCACTCAGGTTTCCTTCATTTAAACAAAACAATTATGAGCTAAAGCCTAGAAACCACAGTGCTAACTGTAACGCACAGCAAGTCCTGACATAATATAGTTACTATATCAGTATATTGTCATTGTTTAGATGTGGCACATCCATTGTATACAGGATTTTGTGCATTTGAGGGATTAGTCTGGGATCCATCCCATGTCAGCTGGTTATGATTCTCTTCTAAAACAATCGCTCAGAGCAAAGATACATTTAATCAAAACATTGGACAATCCAAATCCCACTTTGATTGGTTTGGATTAAGAATAAAATGAATCTGCCATAGAAACACCTAAAACATCACATGAACAACTGAAAGTCATCATTTTGTTAACAAATAAGACTGGCAGAACGTAACTGCTGTTAATTTTTGTTCATCAGAATTGCATGGCGGTGACATTGGCCAAGTGAAGTGTGAACTTAGGTTCATTGTTTTTTTTCCAGAAAAATGGAAGATTACTTAATAAGACATTTCTCTAGCCACATAAATATTATTTATTGCACATATTATTTTTGACATGCAACAAAGGTTTGCACGGGGTTTATTTCTCTTCCATTAACATATAAAGAGATTAATTCATGTAGTAAGAAACTGAATTTAAAGCTCGTAAAGAAACTAATTTTGTGCATTTAGGCCTATCTCTAATGTATACCCGTCTACAGAATAAATTAGTCCTGATATAACTCCCCAATCTCAATTGTTCTACATTGACTGCCTACCATCAGCACTCCACTATTTTTCATCAAGTCTCTGTTATATTGGTTCACTCCTATGATTATACTCAAGCATACACTGAAGATATAGGAACACTGGTGGCATCTAAGCTTGCATCAAAACTCCAGGAACAAGAACACACCGACTGTGATGGATAGCATCAATCTTCATATTCCCTGGCTTATATACTTGTCAACACTCTTAACCATAACCTCAATTGTATTATATTACAATTGAAGCATGAACTTGTGCCTCAAAAAAAAAAGTGTCAGTTTGTTATAGACCAAACTAACACCACTTGAAGTACATTTTCTTTTGCAGATCCCAACGAAATTTGTACGTTTGCTAATAATTGTACCTTTTTCTTAATTCTCAAAAGAAAAATACTAAGTATTTGCAAAGATTGAAGTATTGAACACCTAATATCATAGTGATAAGTAAATTAACATTTAAATGTCGATAAATATTAAAATGAACGTCGCACAAAAGGCTACAAACATCACATTTAAAAAGAAACAAATAGCTATAGCTTACAGGTTAAGATTTATCAAAAAATCGAACAAATAACGAGATCATAATTATAAGAACGGAGAAGGATAATGCTCGATACAATAATTAACTATTACCTTCTGCCATTATCAGAATCATGACTAGGCTAAATTATTAATTTCTTTTTAGATCTCTTTCTAATATTACTTAGCGAGTACATATCTGATAATTTGCATGTGGCACTACCTAATTCCTGATCATCAACATTCCTCTTTCTGTGAATGGAGTGTTTTATCCCCTTTCTGTATCTCTGCTTTCTCTTCTCTTATAGGGAGGCCAATGTACATATCGTATGTACTAACTGTCGAATTATTTCCCAAGTATTGCTCCCATTTGGAGTAATTTAAATATCTATTTATTGATTTTCTGTAGTAGAGTTTCAGGAGATCTGCACCTTTTGTTATGCTTTATTTTCATGGTAGGTTGGAGTAAAAGCATATTCTATACTTATGAGAGTGAAAACAATAGAAAAATATTTATAACATGCAGACAACATGTAGATAGTTGATAGGTAGTCAAAATTGCATATTTATCATCATATTTCCCTACTTATTTTTTATAAAGCACTGTTACGTAACGTTTTATTGTTTAGTGTTGTGCAGGCCTTGAGTAATTAAAGAATAAATAAATGAAGCCCAATTGAAACCCAAAAGCCCAAAAAGCCCACAAGCGCACATGCATAATTTATTTTAGTAATTTAGAAGCTTCTACCTTATCTAACCTAATCTAAACTTAGATTTTAAATTATTAATTTAAAATCTAGGAGAGGAGGTGAAAGGATAAAGTAGGATTCTAATTGCTATTCAAATCTAGAGGAGGAGAAAGATAGAACAAGATGAATCATCATCCTAATTAAAGATAGAGATGGACTTTTATTTGAACCAGATTGCTTGCAGCACAAGATGAAGATAAAGGAGAGAAAATCTGAATTTAATTCGGATTAAGACTGGATACTCTTTAGTATTTCAATCATAACTTTCTCTATCGAAACTCAAATTTGATGATTCAAGATGCTACAGAAAGAAGTCTTGAAGGAATACAACTCTTATATTGATCACAATTTCTAATTCAGCCGTCTGATAAGTCATATTCAGTGATAAATACGATAACAAGTTGCAGGTCAGAATTAAATTTTTATGGATAAGTCAAAACAAGTTTAGAGATAAGAGGAGAATTCAAATTCAGAAATATTTTGCTCCTCCTATCTTCATATGCTTCTTATCCCTCTATTTTTCTCCTATAAATACCCCTTCAGAGTAATAGAGGAAGGGTTGATCTCAGAAGCTCAAGTCTAGGGTTTCCTTTAGATCCTATTTTCGTTCCGATTTTCTTATATTATTTCATTTTTTATTTATTTGGAGAAGAAGATTGTTGAAGAAGCAGAGGAGCTTTGTAATTGGTCAGTGACATCCAATAAAATAATGTTCTTCATTCTTTTACTCTTCTTGCTTTTAAGTTCAATTCAGTTTTGCTTTAACTTATTCGTTGTTCTTCTTTTAGTTTGATGCAAATTTTTTATTCATAAAAATTGAAAATAAAAATAAAAATATGAGTAACTAATTAAACTTATAGTTTGCTAATCTCTCGATCAACTCTACTTTATTTTAAAAGATGAACTGATTGACATCTATACTTGTTAGAAATCCTAGGATTAAATTGGTGTTCTTGAAGATGAGTCAATAATTAAGTTTAACTAATTTAGGTTGCACTTTTTAAATGTTTATTCATAATTCATATTTAAATACTTTGATAGCATAATTTAAGTAAACTTTTCTTATGCTATACTTTGAAATTAGGATGAACTACAGTTTAATTTTTATTAGTGCACACCAATTAGGGTTTACAATATTTTTATTCATCTTGCTTGATTCTCAATCAAAACCCTAGGGCAGATAATTCTTCATGAATTCAATATGATGTCATTCTTTTAGACTAATACTTTAGTTGTGGTAGATGATTAGTGGACTATAATTCCTTCTACTTTATTAAATCTCTTTCTTACAATCAGTATCTCTTTTTTCCAAGCTAATTGTTAGAGAAATCGTTCTGAAAAGCTTCCATCACATCCTTCCTTGTAGATCGACCCGTCTAACCCTTGCTGCACGGTTATATTGAGATGAGACTAAGACCTTCTAACTTTAACTCTTTCTTTATTATTTTCTCGTTTCAATCAAAATTTTGGCGCCGTTGCCGGGGAGGAAACGGTACAATATTCTCTAAAACTAATTATTTTTTCTGTTTGCAGGATCTGATAACAGAAAAACTAGCTTCAATTAAGGACATATAGCTACTTTGTGCCTCTGTCCTAGAAGGTAGAGCAACAGAGCCTACTAAATAGCCCCACAAACGTGGCAATTGCAGCATTTTCGCGGCATTAGTAGATCACTACTAATCGATCTTTGCATGTTGCTGCAAATTGTAAAGTCCTCTTTACTGCTTTGATAATTTTTCTCTGTTATCACCCTGCATACTTCTAATTAATTAACAGTAACCTATTAGTTGACTAATTAAAAAATTTTAGACTCTTGTATCATAGGCACGTGTCTATTTAATTTCTTTAATTTCTGTTGAATAGTGCTAGAACAAGGTACGTTTGCATTGAATATAGACTAGGAAGCACCCTTGGCTGATTTACTGCTTTAGAGTGAATTCTTGTCTATTGCTTTACACGTGCACTAAATCACTTTAAGGGCAAAACCCATAAACAACATAAGGTGAGGACGTCATTATCCTTCCTTGGCTCACAAATCATCTCCGTTGCACTCACAGCCCTAACCCTAAAATAAAAATTGACTAGACGTTGTCCTTAGGTTAACTCGGATTCATTAGGAGATTGGCTGAAGGAGGAAGTTGTTCGAAATTAACTCTCACCCAATCGGTGTCTAGAAGGAGGAAGTTGTTCGAAATTAACTCTCGCCAAATCGGTGTCTAGGAAGGGGATTAAAGGCCAAAAATCCAAAGGTTTGTAGTTACTTAACTAAGGAATGTTTTTGACGGATAACCTCCCACCAACCTTGCCACCTACCTGGCCGATTAACTTGTGGTTAAACTCGGCAATATACCTCCTAAAGACAATCTAAATTTAGGAGTCGTTTAGGTCCAGGCTTACCCTAGACTAGGATTTTTGATTTTTGATAAATTTTTTCTTTCTTGATTGATTAGGTGAACTTGCTTGTTTAACTGTGTATGTCAGCTTGGTCAAGAGACCCAGTCACATATAGACTAACTAGGAACAGTTCACCACCTGAACAAAACCTGATTCATAAATGGCACAACTACCATCACTGCAATATAGGTTCCATCCTATCAGGACCTCTCTTCCATCTTGCATTCATCTGCCCAATGTGGGAGACGACCAATTGAGCTAAAGCCATAATACATCAACACTCTTCCCAAGTTTCATGGATTTGAATCCGAGGATGCATACTTTTTCATAAGGGAATTTGAGAAAGTATGTCTAATGATGAAAATACCCAACTTAGGAGTAGATGTCATTAAATTATGTTTTGTCCCATTTTCTTTGAAAGACTTAGCAAAGAAATAGCTCTACAGTTTAGAAGCCTATCATCATGGGATAATTTCGTCAAAGCCTTCTTGAAGAAGTTATATCCTATTCACAAGACTGCGCAAACTAGGAAAAGCATCTTGTAGTTTAGGCAAATAGCTATTGAATCTTTTTGGAAGTACTTCGAACATTTTAAGGACCTCCTTGCCCAATGCCCTCACCATGGGATAGAGAAATGATGACTTTGCCAAGATATTTATGATGGATTAGAATATCAAATGAAAACCCTATTAGAATCCATGTGCCAAGAAGGATTTTTGAAAAAGAACGAAGACGAAGGATGGTTATTATATGAAGACCTGGCTGATAAGACCATCCAATGGGAACCAACTCCGAAAAATTTAGGACTAATGACCCTAACTCTTCTAAAGGAGGTGCCCATTCTATTGAGGCAAACATAGCTACCGAAGCTAAACTAGCTGTTGTGATGCGAAGACTAGAAGCTCTAGAAACTAAAGTGCCAGTATCCATGAGCCAAGTCAGCCCAACACCTTCGGCGGGCTATACTTACTGTCAAGCCATGAACCACGTGTTCGAGGAATGTCTCGTCTTTTTAACTCATCAAATATTACCCGAAAATATGAATGCAGCCTTCACGAGGCCCGCCAACAATCCCTATGTTCCAACTTACAATTCTGGCTGGAGGAATCACCCGAATTTCTCATGGAGCCAAAATAAACTGTTGGCCCAGAGGCCTTCCACTCTAGTTTTGATGATGATTAACTCATGTAGTTATGTTTACTAATAATCTTGTGATGTTTAGTTTCAGATCTCTAATCAAGATATTAGTAGGTGATTAGCCTCAACAAAAGTGTTTTGGAGCTTTTCACATGGTGATTCAAGAGCCTGAGCGTCAAAGTTATATCTAGCACTCGTTGGAGTCAAGCTCCGTGGATCACGGTTTGGATCGAGTCGACTTGGAGATGGCGCTCTACAAGAAGACTTCGGTACATAGTTTAGTTTATATTTTTGATCCATTTGTAAAGATTAGATAGTGTGGTATGCTCAAGTTCACAACACACACACTTGTTTAAGTTTTGGTTTTGGTTTTGGTTTTCGGTTTTGGTTTAACCGATCTTGGTTTTCATGAATAGATAGTATCAAAACAAGTTTATATTATTTAATGTATATAAGATATGTTCTATATACATGTATGCTTCAAGTATTTAAACAAACTTAGTTTGATAGTCTATTTCATGAGTTTGGTGTTTTGGTATTTTAACAAAACTTATTTTGGATTTTAAGTCAAAAACATTGATATATATATATATATATATATATATATATATATATATATATATATATAATATATATTATATATATATATATATATATATATATATATATATCTCATGTATATTGGATTTTATCCATATACAACATGCTTCAAGTTGTTTCATATCATGTTTTTGTATTTGGATGAGTTTTTGACAAAACGAATTTTCAATTCAAAAATCCAAGTTTTGGAAAATACGGATTTTGGTTTTCGGTAAAATTTCCATAACACAAATGGAGTTCAAAATATTTGTAACTTGGTTTGATTTTTACTCAAACAAGTTTGTATATCAAAGATTATACAAGAACTTATTTTTGTGAAATTTTAGAGATTTTATGGGATTTTATTTAAGATAAAAAGTCAACATTTCAATCCCTATATTAGTCCTGTCCTGGCTTCTGCCGGTCGACCGGGTCAGTCGACCGAGCTAGGAGTCGGTCGACCGAGTCGGTCGACCGACGTGCACAGCCGTGCACGCCAGCTTTGGCTGGAGGGCCGGTCGACCGGGTCGGTCGACCGCCAGAGAGCTTCTGCTCTCTGGAAAGCCCCGGTCGACCGGGTCGGTCGACCGGCATAGAGCTCTGCTCTCTGTTCTAGGCTGCGGTCGACCGGGCCGGTCAACCGAGGCTCCAACGGTCGGATTTTTGACGTTGGCGGTCGACCGGGCCGGTCGACCGACAGCCGTCTGAGCTGAAAAATTGCCCCAACGGCTAGTTTTTCTAGCCTATAAAAGGGGACTTATATGGACTGTTTTTAACCAAGTTTTTCAGACCAAATTTTCTCCCATTCTCAGGTGTTTAAAAGTAAGTTTTAAAAAGAGTTTTTGGATTTAAAGATTTCATCTTTATTTTATTTTTAAAGGGTTGGAAAATCATTAAAAAGAAAATTCTTTGGGAATTAGTTTGATCCTCATTTTCTATTCTATCTAGAGTTTTTCCTAATGTTTTCTTTTAGTTTTTGATTTCCAAACTCTTTGTTTTCCACACTTGAGCCATATCATTCTATCCTTTCTATTAGGATCTTTATTTTGTGGAAGAAGTTGTTTGTGGTTGAGATAGACCACCTAGTTGTTAACCCTCCTTATTTGTGGTATCCCTCTTGTGTAGAGGTTGATTTTGGAGTGGTGGTTGGCTCCCTCTAGTGAGAGGTGGAGATTGGTGTTGGCTCCCTCTAGTGAGAGGTTGAGTTTGTGTTAGAATCCCTCAAGTGTGAGGTGATTGATTTGTATTGGCTAAGTGCCTTCCCCTCTTGTGTGAGGTAGATTTTGGTGTTAGTTGTGCATTACCTCTAGTGAGAGGTTGTGTTGATTGAGAGAGGAGTTGTGTACTCCCGTTATTGTATTGCCCCAAATTCTCAGTGGAGGTTCCCTGTGTGGGAGTCCTGTGTGGACAAGTTAGTGGATTAGAAATCCTTCTGTGTGAAGGCGGGGACATAGAGCAGTGGCTCGAACCTCGAAACAAATCTTGTTGTTTGCGTTTGATCCATTGACTCTAACTCTCTCTCTCTATTACTTTGAGCATTGCATCATATTGCCATATCATATATATGCTTGTGTTGTTTGTGTGTGCCTCACTTGTGTTTAACCACGAGAGCGTCATATAGCACCTCGACTCTTATTCAGAGGAATCAAGAGGAGTTAGTCCAGAGCTCTTCACCGGGAATTCGGCTACACTCATTGGTTACATTAAGTGTGTTGCATTTTAGTTTTTAAATTTCGCATTTTGTTCATTAAATTAGCCGTACACCTATTCACCCCCCTCTAGGTGTACCTACATAAACAAGTTCCACCTTCCAACCATCAATCCAATTTTTCTAATTACCAACAAACATTTCCCAACCAAGTTCCCCAAGGTCCCCACTTTGAAAAGAACTCAACCGATTTCGAGAAGATTCTTGCATCTTTCATACAAAACACAGGACAAGCCATATCGAGGTTAGAGGTCTAAATGAGTTAGTTAGCCGGTTCCCTAAGTGAAAAACCCAAAGGAACTTTACCTAGTCAACCAATAGCAAACCTTAGGAACTCTAGTCAAATTCACTTGGCTCAAGAGGATCACATGAACCAATGTAATTTGATTCACACATTTCGATCAGGAAAACAAGTTGATAACTAAGTATCAACACCATCAAGTTCAAAATAAGCATTCGCCTCTTCTAATCCCACTCCACCTCAACTTGACTCCGACAACACTAAAAAAGATAAGTCAAATGAAAATGTGCACACGCCTATAGCGCCCTACCCAAATAGGTTTAAAAATAAACAAAGTGCACAAATGGATAAGGTACGTGAGATTTTTAATCAAGTCAAGATCAATGTACCTCTTCTTGATGCAATCCAATAAGTCCCTAGCTATGCTAAATTTCTTAAGGACATGTGCACTAAGAAGAGAAAGACTAATGTGCTCAAGAAGGTTTTTCTAACCACTAACATTAGTGTGCTATTGTCCAATCAAATCCCTGTCAAGTACAAGGATCCCGGTTGCCCTACCATTTCTTGCACAATAGGTCAAACTGTAATTAATCATGCACTTCTTGATCTGGGAGCAAGTTTCAACTTACTCCCTTCATCTACCAACAACTTGGGTTGGGCGAGCTTAGTCTGACTAAAGTTACAATTCAATTAGCTGACTGGTCCGTAAAAATTTCCAAAGGAGAAATTACTGATGTCCTTATCCGGGTTAGGGAGTTTATCTACCAAGCAGATTTTTTTTGTTCCTGAGACCCAACCTGTATCCACTCCTAGGTCTCAAACTCCTGTTATCTTAAGGTGTCCATTCCTTGCAACTGCAAATGCAATCATAAATTGTAGGAATGGATCAATGAGGTTGACCTCTGGAGACATGACTAAAGAGGTCAATGTCTTCAACTTAACAAAAACCTCGTAAGATAAAAACCAAACGTTTGAGGTAAACTTCATTGAGAACAATTGTAAAGAAGAAAGTGAAGGTATAGAGAATGAGTCTCTATTTCTTGATGAATTATTTGAGGATAAGTGCGATTAAATTAATGAGAAGACACATGTTGGAGATTCTAATTTTAAAATTCCCTTTAAAAAAAGAAAATTTGATTTGAGTGTCTTCACTGTCGATGAGACAATCAAAGATATATCACATGAGAATATAATTCAAGAACCTCCGATTGATTTAACCTTTGAAAATCTCTTTGAAAAAGAACTCCTGTGTTTGGATGAACCGATTAGGAAAATTTTAGTTAATTATACCGTTTCAGGGGAAAGTATTGATCTAAGTTTTGAGGAAATGTATGGAATTTTTTTTCATAGTGAGGAAGTTCCAACTGAAAGATGTGATGGTAATCAATTTTTGAATAATGGATGTAGACATATGAGAAAGAAGAGCTTAAGAAAGATGACACAGGAGAGGAAGAAAGCTAAAATGAAAACATTAGCCTCCCTATTGTGCCCTATAAAGAGAACCCATTGGAATGATGGAAAACAAGCTAAGAGGGATGAATCCTAAAAAGATCTAGGTGAGGGAGATGCATGTGTTGTACATATATTTCTATATTATTATTATTATTTATCTCTTTTTACACTTTACTTCATGCATTCATGAATTTCATTCATACATTGGGTCAATGCATGAGATAAATGTGGGGGAGGGTACTAACGCTTAACTTTAAATAAATAAATAAATAATAAATAAAAAATATTAATTTTAACATAGATTATTGACTAACTGTAGGTTGTTGTTAACATAACTCACTACCTTAGGTTATTAACTTAACAAAAATTTTCTTTTTATTTCTATATATATATATTTAATAATCAGACTAATATAATGATTAACTTACTAACTTTAGGTTAATATTAACTTAACAAAAATAATATATATATTTGAAAAGGTAACAATATTTTGACTTATCTTTTGAAAGATATCCAAGTTAATCTTAAGAATGAGGAAAATCATGACTAGGATTTCTAAAAACTTGATCAAAATAAAATAAATTGTTGGATTTTTAGGTATAGGAGGAAAAATTGAATAAGTAATTAGCCTTGACTTTCACCTTAATGAAATGTGCATACCTAATACACTTACACATCTAGGATTCTAAGACAAAGACTCTTGTGCCTTATAAAATATATATATATATAATATATAATAATATAAATAAAAAATTTCACTAATTAAGCTGGATACATGTGCCTCAAGAAGCATAAGTATTCACGCCTGAAGGTGATTTTATAAATAAAGTCCTTAGTTTTGTGGCCTAGTTCACTCGAGTCTTTAAGTCCATGGCGTGTTTTCTCACCTGGTGCCCTAAAACCGACCGATTTGGGAGCCACCGACCTTAGACTTGCTACATGGGTGAATTAGAAAGTCTAAGAAAACTAAGAAATATTATCTATATATGTACTAACACGTCTAATAGTTAATTAGCTAGGTATGAGAGCCTCAAGAAGCCTTGAAACTTATACAAAAGAAAATTAGATGAGTTATACATATTAAAAAAATAATTATATAAATAATAATAATAAAGAGGCATGAGAGTACAAGTCAAAGAATTCCTAGTAAAGATTCACGTTCATAAGGATGCATATGACTTAGGGTAATAAAAGAAACTATATAAAAATTCAATTTTAATCCTTACCTAAAATTGATAACGAATTATTGTATAGAGACTAAGTTCAAGAATGAATAAAAATGATAATCCTAAAACTTATAGATTGCTTAGTTTCTTCAAACCTATTTCAAATATTTCTCTCCTTTTTAAAAGAAAAAAATTAATCACTAATATTTTCTTCTTCTTTTATGGATTTTGTGGGTGTTATTCACTGAAAACCCTCACGAGAGAACACTCATCCTCTAGGGGTAACCTAGAGGTTTAACGGCTTGTTGCACATGCTAAGTGCAATCGTGATTCCTACAGAAGTGAGTTAGGATAGGTTAGTTTTTCCTTTCTTTTCCTTTTTCTTTTTATTTTTACTCGAGGACGAACGAAAAGATAAGTTGGGGGTGTGATAGGTAGTCAAAATTGCATATTTATCATCAATTTATCATCATATTTTCTTACTTATTCTTTTATAAAGCACTGTTACGTAACATTTTATTGTTTAGTGTTGTGCAGGTCTTGAGTAATTAAAGAATAAATAAATGAAGCCCAATTGAAACTTAGAAGCCCAAAAAGCCCACAAGCCCACATGAATGATTTATTTTAGTAATTTAGAAGCCTCTATCTTATCTAACCTAATCTAAACTTGGATTTTAAATTATTAATTTAAAATTTAGGGGAGGAGGAGGAAGGCTAAAGTAGGACTCCTAATTGATATTCAAATCTAGAGGATGAGAAAGATAGAACAAGATGAATCATCATCCTAATTAAAGATAGAGATGAACGTACATTTGAACCAGATTGCTTGCACCACAAGATGAAGATAAGAGAAAATCTGAATTTAATTCGGATTCAGATTGGACACTCTTTAGTATTTCAATCATAACTTTCTCTATTGAAACTCAAATTTGATGATTCAAGATGCTCCAGAAAGAAAGAAAACTTGAAGGAATATAACTCTTATGCTGATCATACTTTCCAATTGAGCCGTCTGATAAGCCATATTCAGCGATCAACATGATAACAAGTTGCAGGTCAAAATTGAATTTCTACGGATAAGTCAAAACAAGTTTGGAGATAAGAGGAGAATTCAAATTCAGAAATATTTTTCTCCTCCTATCTTCATACGCTTCTTATCCTTTAGTTTTCTCCTATAAATAACTCTTTAGAGCAACAGAGGAAGGGTAGATCTCAGAAGCTCAAGTTTAGGGTTTCCTTTAGATCCTCTTTTCTTTCTGAATTTTCTTATATTATTTCGTTTTTTTTGTTTATTTGGAGAAGAAGATTGTTGAAGAAGCAGAGGAGCTTTGTAATTGGTCAGTGACATCTAATAAATAAGGTTCTTCGTTCTTTTTACTCTTCTTACTTTTAAGTTCAATTTAGTTTTGCTTTAACTTATTCGCTGTTCTTCTTTTAGTTTAATGCAACTTTTCTTATTCATAAAAATTGAAAATAAAAATAATAATATGAGTAACTAATTAAACTTATAGTTTGCTATTCTCTCGATCAACCCTAATTTAGTTTAAAAGATGAACTGATTGACATCTATGCTTGTTAGAAATCTTAAGATTAAATTGGTATCCTTGAAGATAAATCAATAATTAAGTTTAACTAATTTGGATTGCACTTTTTAAATGGTTATTCATAGTTCATATTTAAATACTTTGATAGCATAATTTTAAGTAAACTTTTCTTACGCTATACTTTGAAATTAGAATGAACTATAGTTTAATTTTTATTAATGCACACTAATTAGGGTTTACAACATTTTTGTTCGTCTTACTTGATTCTCAATCAAAACCCTAGGGTAAATAATTCTTCATGGATTCAATATGATGTTCACTCTTTTAGATTAATACTTTGGTTGTGGTAGATGATTAGTGGACTATATTTCCTGCTGCTTAATTAAATCTCTTTCTTACAATCAATATCCCAAGCTAACTGTTAGAGAAATCGTTCGGAAAAGCTTCCAACACATCCTTCCCTGTGGATCGACCCGTCTATCCCTTACTACACGGTTACATTGAGACGAGACTAAGACCTTCTAACTTTAACTCTTTCTTTATTATTTTCTCGTTTCAATCAATAGTTATTTAATCTCAAGTCTCCCACATACTGAATTTTACTTAACATCTATCTATATAAAACATATTCTGCTTGATTGTCTATCTATTCAAGAATTATCCTTGGACATTAAATTAAAAAGTGACCAGCTGGTTAACCCTTGAGCGTAGCAAACACTTGGTTTTACACAACTAAAGCAGAAAAAACCTGCAATATGGACGGATTTCATCCTTGACAAGGAAAAAGCACCAAGTTCCTGAATAAATGGATCTATAATGTGAAAGCACCTACTTTGTTCAACAATAGGTCAAAGTTGGAGCTTTGTTGGTCAAAATTGTCTGAGTAGTAAGTGCAAACCCCTCCTTGCATGCTTTTGGTGACTAAAATTCTGAGGAATTGATGATCGCATGGAGAAGTGTTGTAATGACATCACTTGATATGGGTAATGCTGTGAAGAACACCATAAACAGCAGCATAGCCATATATAGCACCAAATGGGTCTGAGCTGAGTTTTTTGAGCATTCAGGCTCTCGATCTAGCATTCTGACCATTATGTCAAATCATTTATCCTTCGCATAAGCCTCTTCGAGGTTGTTTAGAGTTGCTGTCAACATAGACATACATAGAACTCTGATATTGATGTGATAAATCATTAAATCCCCTAAGATGGTGTAATACTGGTTTTGCTGTCAACATATCCTACTAGGGCTTATCATGCTAACTTGTAAGAACGTTTGCTTTAGTAGTATTAACTAGCTTTACCTACTGGAACTTCTGTATGAGTATAGTACTGGATTCTATTATTTTCATGATTATGGCATACACCAATAATTTGATAGCAAATAATTTGAACTCAAGCTGACAACTTCCTGTTATATATTTTCTCACAAGGGCAAGATACCTCATTAATCCGATTTGCACCTTAGTTTTTTTTAAAGGATATTTTAAATCTCTGTTTTTCTAAACATTATCTGCAGTGCGTTTGAAAGAAGATGTATGTCAGAATGTGGTACATTGCACTGGAGTCACATTAGCTCTAATAGATGGTCTATGATATTTGATTATTTACATATGAATAATAATTAATTCTTACTATTATTGTATTTAGTGAGTAATCTCTGGACTCATTTTGCTGTTTCTTTTGTAGATTTCAATACAAAATCAATTATGTATTATTTTAGTTACATATCTTACCATAAACCATGTTCGTTAAATTACAAATATTTTCATGTCTATTCTATAATTATGGAGGTTAAGAATTTGTTCTAATCTTACTGATCAAAATTAAATTTTATATTTAATTTCGTTGATGATGTGCTTTAATAAGGCCACGATGGAGAAACTGGCTATTAAGCTCTGCTTAAGAAACAACAAAGAAATTTTTTTAATTGCAGACTTTAAGCATTTTAATTGCAGATTGCAATTATTTGATTTATTAAATATTTTCAAATAGAGTTCAATTTTCAATGCTTGTTTAAATCTCACTAACAAATATTTGAATTCATTTGTTATTTGATAATTCGGTTTCTCTAATCCAAATGGAATGAGTAATAACAACAAATGTGTGGCATACTCGTGGGAACAAGAAGCACTTGTGCTCGTATGGTCAGTTTATCTTACTCATTAATTTAATTCTTACATTTGAAAATTACATGTATAACATGACATAAAGAATTTATAAATGATAATACGCTCATGGGATGAAAAGTTTAATTTGAGATTAAGGATATGAAATGGTGAGACAAGTTCGGAAGGTAAGCTATATAGCTAGCCACCAACATACAGCCATCCTTATGATCAAATTGTGGCATTATACCTTTATGCATCATCAATTTACAAAGGTAAGAAGATATTAGTTCTATATATGCTAGAACTTTCATTATCATTTTTTATTGATAATGTCATTGTGAATGAAAACTAAATTGCGCATTTGTTTCCGATGGTATCACAAATGTTAATATTTTTTTGTATTCGATAATACATTTGTTACTTACTCTATATCTTGTTCATTTTGCAATGATAATAATATTTGAATCTATATTTGAGTATTAATTCATGATCAAATATTGTATGTCTCTCAAATTGGGGGAAGCTTTTCATAAGATGGGTAGTTATGCCTGCATCTGTTGACACTTTAAAAAAGACAAGATTCTTACTGGCCTGAACAATGTCTAAACTTGTTGACATTTACAAAAGACAAGTGACAGACAAGCTGACGACCAGTTCTGTACCCATCTCCGAGGGACAAAGCAGCAACTTGGACTCTACTGATCCAGTGAAGCAGACAGTGAGCCCAGATTGTCTTCGAACAGACCTTAGCAGGTCTAAAATGCTATGTTAGCTCAACACCTAGCATCACATGAGCCCAAAGGGATAGCCTCGCCTAAGAGGCTAAGATTGCCTAACTTCACCTTGAAGCCATTCAAAGCTCCATCAGGGAGCTAACTTACAGCTTCGCCTGAAGTGCTCAGTTAACTCCGCAGAGAGTTAGCTTCGCTCGAAGCCACACGCAACCGCGCAGAAGGATGTTCGGTAGCTTCGCCACAGATGTTATCTAGCTCCGCTGAAGAGCTTTCTTCTGACTTTGCCAGATGCTCCTTCTAGCTCCGCTGCGAGCTCGACGCGGAGCTCCGCTGCGGGTCTTTTATGGTCAACCTTTGACCAATCAAATCTCCAGATAAGATCAAATCTGAGATCAAATTTGGCAGCTGCTGCCATAATCTCTTGACTCTCCTAAAACAAGTAAGAGGATCAGGGGAGATCTTCCAATTATACGGAAAGAATCAAAACAGATCAGGAGATCAACGCTACCTGCTACTTCTAACTTCGCAGAAGCTGATTCTAGCCTCGCAGCAAGGCTACTTTTCAGATTTAAACAAATTGACTAAATCTGTTTCCAGATTTTCAAGGGACAATTATACCCCTGCTCTCCCTATAAATAGCCCACCAGAGGTACAAGGAGAAAACACACACAAGGAAAACACACACGAGGAGCACGCAAGAGGCGCGCAAACACACGCACACAAAGAGAGACAGCTAAAAAGAGATCTATTCTCTTGCTTCCAAGAATTCAGAGAATTCAGATAATTACTTCTCTAATCAGGGTGCTGATACTCTAATACCTTCCTTCCTTTCAAGGAATCTCCGGAACCAGGCGAGAAGGAATTTCCAAGTGAAGGCAGTTTGAGAAGTAACAAGAGGGTTCTACCAACCTTCTGTTCTCCGATTCCCCGAACCAGGCGAGAAGGGAATCCCATCGATCGCATCGTCAAAGGGACAAAGTGGTCGCGCGCTGACCAGACTCCTATTGGCACACTTCTCCAGAATCTCAGAGGAGATCTACTTGTAATCTTTTTAGAATACTTGTAATTTAGCTCCTCGACCTCTTTTTTTTTTGTAAGTTTTCCCCTTTGCAAAATCAATAGAAAACAAGATGGTGACTCCGCTGAGGAATTGAATTCTCCACTGCTGAGAATCAAGTGTCGCAATGCGACGAACAGACCTTCAGGTCTATCTCTGAATTCAAGGAAGCCGGTGTGACCAGAGCCCCTTTGGCTAAATCTTCAAAGCAAGTCTCTGCGGAGGCAGATAAGGCTCTCTACGAGCCTACCACGGTCCTCTGGCGCAACAAAGAAGCAGGCCCACAGTACAAGGGTCAGAATCTTCAGCCCGTCACCTTCGAGAACCTAGTCGTTCACTTCGACCAAGAAAAATTCGAAGAAGTCCTCTCTGGGGGTGGTCAAATGCTCCATGCACGGAAGCATAGAACGGTCTCCATGACCAAGGTCTCATAACAGAAACTGGAAGCAGAATCCTTCCAACACCCCTCAGCCTCGCGTGTGGCTAGTCAGGTTCTCTGCGAACCTAAGTCTCCTTTGTCAAAGAAGATGTTGAGGCCAAAGCAGAAGGCTTTGTATAAAGTCTCAGGTGTAGCTACGCCACAAGTTCGTCTCCCTCGCGAAGAAGGCAAGAGGCCTGCTTGTTTCGTCAAGACTGTCAGCCGCGAAGTCACGACGACCATGCCTTCGCCTAATTCAGGAGCAGTAACTCTTGCGCCAGCCTCGTTCTCATGAACGAATCTACTGTACCTCAGGGTACACATGATGTTCATAGCCGCGAAGCTGGAACCAGAGCACCACAGTGTGCTTCGTTCCCCGGTTCTTCAAGTACTAAGCTCGCTTTTCGTAGCGAAGCTAAGGGATTGCCCCTAAGTGCTGATAGCGGTGCTTATGCAGCTTCAGCGCCCAAGGGCGTTTCCAAAGCTTTTAGCCGCGAATTTAGAGCCAAAGCACTATCCAAGGCTAATCACCTTCGCAACAACATAGCGGAAAAAGCACCACAGCGTGCTTCGCTCCCCAGTCCATCAAGCGCTAAGCTCGAACTTTGTAGCCGAGCTAAGGGATCGTCCCTAAGTGTTGACAGCGGTGCTTATGCAGCTTCAGCACTCAAGGACATTCTCAAAGTTCTTAGCCGCGAAGCTAGAGTTGAAACACTATTTAGTGCTCATTATCTCCGCGGTGATAAAAAGAGCAGGACATCATCCTATGTGCAATCCAACAGAGCCTCTGCGCTGGACCGTTTAGACCCTACTGGGTCTGACTTGCAGGAATTCCGGACAAGCAAACGGAAGTCAGAATCTCTCCAAACTTTTCCCTCCCGTTGTCAACAAATGGGATGTCAGTTGGTGACAGTCCACTCAGTCCATTGCCGGCTAGGACCGATCCCCGCCACTCCTCCAGACCGACGATCAGTTTTTGATCGACTGCTGGTGCAAGCTCCGGTGAAACATTGTAAAAGGAGCATATCGCGAGATCTGCCCTCTGCATCTGTTAACATGACCGGAAGAGGACGAGAGCTACGTAGGAGCAGACGAGTGTCCCACGACACTCCCTACAGCTCCCCAGATCTGGATTATAGCCCAAGCTTGAGCGAAGTCTTAGTTCATGAAGAAGACGTCTTCCGAAATACCAGATCTAGGGTTGCAATACCCTACAATTATGAACAACCATCTTCCTCAACTGCAGTAACCTCACCAGAATCAAGGAGAGGATTAGTCCAATGGTCTGATGAAGAGGATGAAGACAGTGGGTATGCCTCTTCGGCCACAGTCAGCTCGGTGCGAACAGACAGAGTATCAGTGAATATGGCTGATAACGGTAACGATGACCTTCGTCGACGATTGGAAGCTCAGGAGCAAACTTCCAAGACCCAGCATGAAGCTTTGGACAACATCCAACAGATGCTCGCTCAACTTCTCAATAACCGGAATAATAATGATACCGGGAGTAACCATGATGAGGAAGAACATCTTAGCAATAAATAGCCAAGGACGGAGAAGTCGAAGGATGGTTCTTCTTTGGACGCTGAAGTCCTTAAAGGCATCCAAGCTCAAATCGCATCCCTAGTTCAGAGGGATGAAGGGCAGTCCGTCCTTACCCGATGGAGTGGGATTCAGTACCATACCCACCAAAGTTCAAACCACCAACGTTACATACGTACGATGGTAAGAGCTCGCCGAACCAGCACATCTACTATTTCCGGTCTCAGACCAGTAATGTTGTAGACAATGATGCTATTATGGCTAGGCTGTTCATTGGCACCTTAAAGGGGGTAGCATTCGACTGGTTCCGAAGTCTCCCTCCGGGCTCCGTCAATTCCTGGATTGACCTGAAAACCCGATTCCTTTCTCGTTTCTATGAGGACGATACCGAGGTAACCATGGACAAACTCCTCTCTATCGTACAGAAGAAGGGCGAATCTGTCCGTGACTACATTGAGCGGTTCAGAAACTTGTCTTTGATGTGCCCAGCAGGGATGCCATTACCCATGCTCTTACAGACATGCAGGCACAACTTCTTAAACCAAGTAGAAGTTCGCATGGGGGCTGTCAAAGCCCATACCTGGAAAGAACTGGTCGAGCAAGCTGAGATAGCCGAAAAGTCAGCTAAAAGGTTCGAACCATCCACCCCTAAAGGCAAATGGGGTATGAGAAATAAAGGACGTGGCGACATGGCACAGTCTTCTCAAGCCAAAAGGAAAGAGACTATGTCTGTAGAATTATCAGGGGATGTTCAGTCGAAGGCCAAGAAGAGCGGCTTCAATAATCAGGAGTCTAAGTTTCCTCCGAAACAGTACTCCTTCAAAGACGATCAGCTGGCTACAATATTCCATTTACTCCACAAAGGGAATAAATTGAAGCTACCAGATGCTCGATGCCCCAGTGAAATAGGATGCACGAACGATCCTAAATACTGTCTCTTCCACAGAATGACTCACCATCCTACCGACAAGTGCTTTGTCCTCAAGGACAGAATTCAAGCTTTGGTCGACGCCGGAGTCCTGACGTTGAAGTCAGAGCAAAAGAAAGTCACAGCAAACATAGTGACCCTCGAGTTCGGCAAAACCCCAAAGGTCACAGTTCCTGACGGGACTTATCCAATCCCTGCACCAAGGCTGGTAGTCACATATCCTGCAGCTAAAACTCAAGATAATAAGGGTCTTGTTCTCTTGACATTGGAGACAGGGAAAATCATGTGGATACACCCACACCACCAGCAACGGTTCAATCCAAGGATGACGAACCGATTCCATCACATTCTGCCTCTTCCTCCGAGTGGGACTCAGATGTCAGCGTGGGAGTGATGTTCGACAATCTCACCATTAACATGACTTCAAGCAGTCAATTGGAGCCATCAGAACCTACTGACGAGGAACCTTGGGCTCAGCAATTAGATCTCTTATGGGAAAAGCGATTCGAATCGCGTGAACCACCTACTGAAGACAAGGTGATTCAGGTCAACCTGGGTAGTCAAGATCACCCTAAACCCATCTTTATAAGTGAAAGCTTATCACTTATGGAAAAAGAAGAATTGATTGCACTCATAAGAGAGAATATAGATGTTTTTGCATGGAACTACGAAGACATGCTCGGACTTGACCCACAAGTAGCCATGCATCGTCTGAACATCAAACCTGACGTCAAGCCAGTCAAGCAGCAACAACGTCGGTTTCGTCTGAACATTATGGAGGCTATTGAAGTCGAAGTTCATAAGCTCATTGCATGTGGCTTTATACGGGAGGAACAGCATCCAGATTGGGTTGCTAATATCGTTCCCGTCCTCAAGAAAAATGGGAAAATACGGATCTGCATCGACTACCGTGATCTCAATACAGCTTGTCCTAAAGACGAATTCCCATTGCCCATCACCGATGTCATGATTGACAATACCTGTGGATTCGAAAGAATGTCTTTCATGGACGGCTTTTTAGGGTACAATCAGATTAAGATGTATCCCGACGACGAGAAGCATGCTTCGTTCAGAACACCCTTGGGGGTATACTGTTACACTGTGATGCCCTTCGGGCTAAAGAACGCTGGAGCAACCTATCAGCGGGCAATGAGTACAATCTTCCGCGATCATCTCTGAAAAACGGTAGAATGCTATGTCGACGACATTGTTGTCAAAAGCCGCAATAAGAATGACCATCTTCGTGACTTGAGAACGATGTTCGACATAATGCGGGCTCATCAACTAAAAATGAATCCGACAAAATCCTTCTTGGGAGTTTCAAGTGGCAAGTTCCTTGGGTTTATTGTTACATCAAAAGGAATTTATCTTGACCCAGACAAAGTCAAAGCCATTCAGAACATGCAGCCACCGAGGAATCTCAAAGAGCTTAGAGGCTTGTAAGGTAGACTGGCTTATATTAGGAGATTCATCGTAAATCTCTCAGGCCGCTGTCAACCGTTCACCCGACTTATGAAAAAGGGTGCTTCCTTCGTATGGGATCAAGCTTGTCAGGAAGCTTATGAGGATATCAAGAGATATCTCATAAAACCTCCAGTCTTAGTGGCTCCCACATTAGGGAAACCATTCTTGCTTTATGTGAAAGCTATGGACCATTCTCTTGGTGCCCTGCTTGCTCAAAAAGACGACAATGGTCATGAACAGGCCATTTATTATCTGAGCAGAACTCTGATAGGGGCAGAATCTCGCTATAATTCTATTGAGAAGGAGTGCTTAGCTCTTGTCTTTGCCGTTCAGAAGACACGACATTATTTGGTCGGCCAAACCATACATGTCATCTCTAGAGTGAATCCTTTGCGTCTTCTTATGACGAAACTAGGATCATTGAATTCAAGATTAGCTAAATGGGTTCTTCTTTTGTCCCAATACGACATGATCTTTATCCCTCAAAAGGCGGTTAAAGGCCATGCCCTTGTAGAGTTCCTGGCTGCTCATCCAGTTTCGGAAAACTCAAAACTTCATGAAGATATTCCAGATGAAGTTTACGAATCTAATATAACTTCAGAGGATGAAGTTTGGCAGATGTTCTTTGATGGAGCATCACGATAGGCCCTAAAGAGAAGATCATTGCCGGTGTGGGGGTTGTGTTTATCTCCCCGCAAAATCACGTCCTTCCTAGAGCATTCTCTCTGACGGAATCATGCTCCAACAATGTAGCGGAATATAATGCTCTACTCATTGGTCTTCAGCTCGCCCACGAAATGGGGGTACGCTACCTTGAAGTTTACGGCGATACAAAATTGATTATCAATCAGGTTAAAGGCGAATATGAGGTCCGTCACGAGGATTTGGTGCCTTATTATCACACAGTCATCGAATTGGCTAATCTGTTTGATGGCTTTTACATCAGTCACGTATCTCAATCTCAGAATACTAAGGCGGATGCTCTTGCTGCTTTAGCAACAACACTAGCCCTTCCAGTCGACACTGAGTATCACCTTACAGTGGCGACTCAACACCTTGTCTGCTCTAAACATATGTTAAGAACCGGAGAGGTCTATAATATCTCGACGGATCTTGAGCCGAGAGATTGGCGATTTCCTCTCATCGACTATGCTTTACATGGTCTGTTGCCGGACAATCCTAAAGAAGCGGCATCTATCAGACGAAGGTCTCTCCTTTTTTACTATGATTCAACTCTGAAGACACTTTACCGTCATTCATATGACGGTGTCATCCTCCGTTGCCTTTCTAATTCAGAGGCACAGGAAGTGCTTAAAGAAGCACACAACGACATATGCGGAGCTCATAAGCCAGGTCCAAAACTTAAAGACTGATTGCATAGGCTTGGATATTATTGGCCAACCATGATAGCCGATGCCATCCAATATGCACGAAGGTGTAAAGCATGCCAAATTCATGCAGACTTCATATACCAGCCTCCGGAGTTGCTCCACCCAACTGTCGCTTCATGGCCATTTGAAGCATGGGGAATCGATGTTGTAGGGCCAATCAGCCCTTCTTCGACAAGAGGTCACCGATTTATCTTAGCAATAACCGATTACTTTTCAAAGTGGGCGGAAGCTATACCACTGGTTGAAGTCAAAACTTCTAACGTAGTTAATTTCAACAAACACCATGTCATCCATCGATTCGGTGTCCCTAGGCGGATCATCCATGATAACGGTCCCCAATTTACAAGCCAGGTGTTCTATCGGTTCTGCGATAAATACCAAATTCAGAATGTGGCTTCAACTGCTTATAATCCCGCCGCTAATGGTTTGACGGAAGCATTCAACAAAACAATCATCAAGTTACTCAAAAAGTTTGTCTCCTCGAATAAGCGAGATTGGGACGAAAAGCTTGGTGAATGTCTTTGGGCCTACCGAACCACGGTTCGGACCCCGACAGGCAATACGCCTTTTTTCCTGGTGTACGGGTGTGAAGCAGTCATACCGTTGGAAATCCAGATGCCGTCATTACGAGTCACTCTGAGCACTAAGATCACATCAGAGGACAATGATCGGTTGCGTCTTCAAGAGCTCGAAGCCCTAGATGAGAGGCGGTTACAAGCTCAGCAGGACATCGAGTTGTATCAAGCTCGGATCTCAAAAGCCTTCAATAAGAAGGTCAAAAAAAGAGTCTTCCAGAAAGGAGATTTGGTTTTAGCCATCAGACAACCGATGATCATGACGCACAAAACCAAAGGCAAATTTCAGCCCAAATGGGAGGGACCGTTTGTAATAGAAACAGTCTATTCAAACAGAGCATATCGCCTTATGACTTCAGATGGTGATTTACTCATGATGCCAATCAATGGCAAGTTCTTAAAGAAATATTATCCTTGATTAAGGATCCTTCTCATGATCAAGTTAAGATTACACCTCTGATCAAGACCTTCAAATCCAAGGTACGCAGAAAGAGCGCCTCTCACTTCCTCCAAGCGAGATCATACAACCATAAACCAGTAGGAACCTGGTCATACACTGGTTGTCTCAAAGAAGAATCAAGGTTACACATGCGCTAACCATTTCATCCAACACCTTTAACGGTTAAGGATAGAGGAAAATGTTGGCCTTTAAGCCCAACATAAGTCCTCGACAACTCATCATGCTGAGGGGAATAGCATGGCTAGCCCGACTCAAACGGTAGTTGGTAAAGGCATATTAAACCCGTTGACAACTGAGGATTTGCTAAAAATCTTAAGGGACCTGTTCTAATTTGATTCCCTTTCCAAAATCACTTACCAATTCTCATCCATGGAATGGTAAGACCACATATAAAGATCTTTCCATCCATATCGCTGTTAAGTTAACATTAAACCTATGACAGTGATCTTCTCATTTTTCGCAATGAGAACGAGACCCTTTCATGCTATGTTTAACAGTATACCCTGGCATCCATTTCGCTGTTAAGTTAACATTAAACCTATGACAGTGATCTTCTCATTTTTCGCAATGAGAACGAGACCCTTTCATGCTATGTTTAACAGTATACCTCTGGCATCCATTTCGCTGTTAAGTTAACATTAAATCTATGACAGTGATCCTCTCATTTTTTGCAATGAGAACGAGACCCTTTCATGCTATGTTTAACAGTATACCTCTGGCATCCATTTCGCTGTTAAGCTAACATTAAACCTATGACAGTGATCTTCTCATTTTTCGCAATGAGAACGAGACCCTTTCATGCTATGTTTAACAATATACCTCTGGCATCCATTTCGCTGTTAAGTTAACATTAAACCTATGACAGTGATCTTCTCATTTTTCGTAATGAGAACGAGACCCTTTCATGCTATGTTTAACAGTATACCTCTGGCATCCATTTCGCTGTTAAGTTAACATTAAACCTATGACAGTGATCTTCTCATTTTTCGCAATGAGAACGAGACCCTTTCATGCTATGTTTAACAGTATACCTCTGGCATCCATTTCGCTGTTAAGTTAACATTAAACCTATGACAGTGATCTTCTCGTTTTTTGCAATGAGAACGAGACCCTTTCATGCTACGTTTAACAGTATACCTCTGGCATCCATTTCGCTGTTAAGTTAACATTAAACCTATGACAGTGATCTTCTCGTTTTTCGCAATAAGAACGAGACCCTTTCATGCTATGTTTAACAGTATACCTCTGGCATATCCTTCCAAATCTCAACAGAATTTTGAGCTTGGTGGCTTCTCAATCGGTTACGTCATTGCGACCTCTGAACTTGCAGATAGCCAAGTCTCATCTTTCAGTCCGGTAAGGACTATTTCTTTGTCATTATACGATAAAAGTTTTAAGCTTGGTGGCTTCTCAATCGGTTACGTCATTGCGACCTCTGAACCGGCAGATAGCCAAGTCTCATCTTTCAGTCCGGCAAGGACTATTTCTTTGTCATCATACGACAAAATTTTGAGCTTGGTGGCTTCTCAATCGGTTACGTCATTGCGACCTCTGAACTGGCAGATAGCCAAGTCTCATCTTTCAGTCCGGCAAGGACTATTTCTTTGTCATTATACGATAAGAATTTTGAGCTTGGTGGCTTTTCAATCGGTTACGTCATTGCGACCTCTGAACCGGCAGATAGCTAAGTCTCATCCTTCAGTCCAGTAAGGACTATTTTCTCAAATGGCTGCAATACAACTTGAAAGCAAGAATTCAGAAGCTGGAGCAAGTTGGAAATATAACAGGGGAGTCAAAACGAAATTACTTTTATTGATTCTGGAAAAAAAAAGGGATACATGAATGCACATATTACAAGCTATGACGGTGCTTCATAAGACTTGTTCCGTTCTTCAAGAGTGGCCAGCCTTGTCTTCCTCTCTTCAGTAGCCCTGATAAGCGCATGCGACCTCAACTCAGCCTCATTAAAGCTCGCCGTCTAGGCCAAGTGAGCTTCAACTTCAACCAAGGTTGCCCTCTGTGCTAGCTCCTGCCGCAAGATTTCGTCATTCGGAGCCTTAAGCTGCTCAAGCTGAGCAGTCTCTTCAAGACACACTGGTTCAGCCTTGGACAAAAGAAAATTAGCCTTCCTGATCATTTCCTTGGCCTTTTCAATTTTATCCTCAGCGTCAAGAAGAGCGCTACTAGAAGCGTCTATGGCATCCCCGAGCTCTACTTTCCTTGTCTCCAAGGACTTCAAATCAGAGGAAATGGCCTTAGCAGCTTTCTGAGTGGCGAGATGAGCCTCATGCATCTGAGCAACAAGGTGCGCAAGCTTCTCGTTAACTGAAGACTCCAGATCTGAATGACTAAGACGGCGCCATTCATCCACATCCCTCTCAAGTTTGTCCACCAGAAGCTCCAATGCAGCAGCCTGGTCATCCCCTCCAAAGTCTCGGATACTGTCAATACTTCGGGAGAGGATCACCTTTAAAGCAGAGAACGAGGTAGTCGAGCCCTTCAAGATCAAAGCGATGGATCGCTTCTAGCTCTTATAAAAGCTGTCGACTAACTCAGCCACAAATTCATTCTCGGCCTCAACTACTCCTGGCAAACGAGCAGCCCCTGAAGACAGAGTTTCCACTGGCCTTATTGACATTACGGTGGAAGGAATAGTAGAAGCACTGGCTACAGCAACACGAGGGGTCGTCGGTGATCTCGGAGGAGTCCTCATCGAAACCAGCACACTAGCCACAACCGAGGGAGGACTAGTGATTATTTCCGGATGAGCGGGCTCAACCACCAATGTCGAAGAAGTAGGACTGGTAATCACCTTCAGCTCCGCGCCTGGAAAGATAGGCGGCACTGGCGAAACCAATGGCATCTCACTTACTGATATAGCTGAAAGTGAGATTGGTTCCATGACTACGGTCCCCTCAATCCCCTTTCCTCTGGCCAGTTCAGGCTGATAAGAGGGCAGGTCGTGATACAAAGCATCCAACTCAGCAGTATCCATTGCGGTCGAGGTACTTACTCCACTCCTGGTTCCCTCAGGAAAACGGGTTCGCTCTCTTGAAGCCGATGCACCCAGAGGCGAAACACCTACAACAAGACTTTGTTTAGGCAAGGCATAACAAATAGTAAGAGTCAAAAGGTCAAAGCAATATCAAAAGATGGTGTCGCCTCAATTGTCTTGACGGCTGCATCAGTCCCTGCTGGCTCCATTGGAAAATCTTTAGCGGAATCAACACGAATGGCCGGCCCACCTTCACTTGCCGAACCTTCCGTGGTCCACCAAAAGAGCTAGAAGCTACGGGACTTCCTTTTGAAGTCCCAGTGCCCGAAGGACCTACATCAGCCGCATCACCTCCAGACTCTTCCGAGACGACGAAATAGCCAGCTTCATCGCCTTCTCTATAAGTGAACAGGGGATCATAATGCTCCCCCTATTCTCCGGCAGCCTCAGCTTTTGAGCTTCTCACCGCCTCAGTTCCTGGATCATAAAGTAAACAATGAGCTATATGGAACACATAAGAAGTATATTACAAGAACGGAGTTGATCTTACCCGCGTCCGGAGCAGCTTTACCAGCAGTCTGCCTAGCAGCCGATAACTTGATGACTAATAGAGCAGGAGGAGGAGGCGCTGCAGATAATTCGCCCTCTGCAATAACGTAGGAGCATAGCGACGAGGCTTCTTCACTACCCTCTTCCTACGAGATCCACCTTCCCGCTTTCGCTTGAAGTGGACGTCAGGATCTTCTTCCTCCACTTCTTCCACATTAACATGTTCTATGGGGGCCATGCCTACCCCACCAGAAGCAACTGCCGGAGCCTCAGCACCTGTATCCGCTTCAAAGCGAGGACTTCCTGCATCCGAGGCTTCACTATCATCAACAACAATGAATTCTCTGAGGCCTGGAACGCGGACCCTTTTACCCTTGCTCTTCTCAGTGACCTTCTGCTTCAGCCACTGAGTGATTAACTTCACACCAGAGGAATTAATAGAAAATCTAGTGGGTGTGGAGTTTGAGGTTCTATACCACTGACAGAATCCCAGGGTCGTTAGAAGGTTCGGAGTCCTTAGCGGCATGCACAGTCGCGCCTCCGTACAGCCAGTAATGAAGAACCGCCAGGCACGAGCTCCATCGATGAGGCTCCCCATAAAGGCTAGACTGCTGTTCAGATTACCTACGTACAGTTGGTCATACCCAAACTGGCGGGCAAACCGACTCGGAACATAGGGCTCCAGGTAACAGGTGTCCCTACTTCTGTACAACAAGTGCGATGGCTGGATGCTAACCAGCCACTCGAAGATTCCCCGACTCAATGACGTCTGCCCTTCTCCCACATCCTTGAATTCTTCACCATAGCCCGCATCGCGAATGTAGGGGAAGCATCAGAAAATGCTATAGACGTCATGACTGCATAACAGCTTACGGACCGCAGCCACATAAGTCTTCGACCATGAACACCCCTCGAATCGACGGAGAAACGCCATGCGAATAACTTCTGGGGGTTCCTCTCTGGCTTGGATAATAGAAGGACAGTGAAGGGCGAACCACGCCATCAAATAAGTATATGGCAGACCTATTTTGGGGTTTGGTCCGTCGCAAGGCAAAATAGTCCCCTTTCCCCGCTTCGTCGTTGGTGGCCTACAGAAAGCCTCCGTCAATGCACGAAGGCCTCTTTGAATACAGCATATCATGGCTGAAAGAAGTCCAAGAGAACGACCATGAACTAGACGAACGGCAGGCAACAAAACAGTCGATGGATGACATCGCCAGACGAAAACAGCACCACACATCTCTTCAACCAGACCGTCAAAAAACCAGCCAGAAGTGCCTTCCAGGACGTCGGTCGACGAGCCTGGTGGTGGAAACTTTGAAGAATATCGCCTTTCTCATAGGGTCCGTCATCTTCTTCCAGAATTAGATCCCCTTGAGAGTGCTCTTGCATCCGGCGAAAGATGTCCTCATCAGCAACTCCACAGTGAGCCGCTTCAGGAGTGCCTTCCATGTCAGGGAACAAATAATTTTCCCAGCTCTTCAAACTGCATGAAGCTCCCTTGTGGCTCCCATGCATACTAGAGCAAATGTAGAGGTGGCACATCAATTCCCGATAAGTCTCAAACAAGGCGGGCTCCTGCTTCTCCAGAAGTGCCAATTCCGCCTCGCACGGGAAATATTCTTCATATAGGAAAGATCCCAAAGGCAGAGCAGAGACTTCCCACATCTCGTGCAGAGCCATACCTAATTCGCCAACAGGGGTGAAAAAGGTCCCTGTAGTCAGGCAGTATAACTCAAAGATGGCGTAGAAGTTTGCTACGCTCATCTGAATGCCATAACAGGTCGCCCTGATGGCCTCATAAAGTCCCAGCCTCTCCAGATCCTCCTTAAAATAAGCAAGGACATATAGAGTCAAGTCCCTCCACCATGCCTTGGGAGGGTGAATCCACCCTGGAGTCCTGAAATCAGTGGCTGGTAGTTGTCACAAACTTTAATGAATTGATTTCCAAAAGTCTGAGCCACCGCAGGATTTTCTCCCACTGGATATCTGGGAGTACATTCCCAGGGTGTAGACCCAATATACAGCGAGGAGGACCCGTCCTTGTGTAACCGGGACATGGAATTATCAACTTCCCTACGTGAACGGAGTCAGTAGTCCGAGTTATTTGCCACTGTATTTTTCGAGCCCTCGTCACGCATTGAAAGAAGGACAAGGGAAAATGCCGCTTGCTAGATGGGAGATAGAACTTCTCGCCATCCAATTTGAAAATCCACTGCCCCTCTCCGGCTAGCAGCTGGCGATCATTGTCTGGCGCTGCATCTCCGAACATGAAGTTGGGCTTTCGATAGATTCTTCGGTCAGAATCTTCAAGGGGAGCAGTAGTTAAGATGCTCCTCATGGTGCGTTGATCCCTAGTATGAATAAGTGCATCCCGAGCAGGAGAGCTTCGCTCGCTGAATAATGAAGCCTGCCCTTGAAACTGCAGGCTGACGTTACCATCTAGCCCCCTGACTGTGCCAAAGAGACTGTTCAGAGGACCAGGAGTATAGTGCACTGCAAGAACAAGAAAAAAATTATGATTAGTTCATCAGCCAAACAAGAAGCTAAAACAAGAATGCAATTTTTGTAAGGCATAGCCTCGCCCTCCCAGCGAAGCTGGCCTAATGATAGCTTCGCCCCGAAGCTTAGCTTTGCAGCTGCAGCGTAACTCCGCATTCCACACGAAGGCAGGATGCAGGAAAATATCCAAGTGTTAGCTTCGCTCTGGAAGCTTGACCTCGAACAGCAGAATGCGACAAAGCCCCAGGGGCTAACTTCGTTAGAAGGGTATTATTGCCTAAAGATTATTTTAAGGGCATTAAGGTCCTTTTCAGTTACACTCCAAAGGCTAGCTTCACACCCTGCCATTCAACAGGATGTGAACCGCCTAAGGGATAGCTTCGCATAGAAGCTTGGAGAAGAAGCCCTTCGGTTCTTAAGATTCCCAATCAAGAAATCAAGGGAAATTCAGGGAATGGAACTCCCTAAAATCACCAGATCATGATTGATCGTTCTGGGTACATCGGAAGATAGCCAGAAATCGGCTTTAAAAGAGAGATAAAAATCTCTGATCAAAAGGGAAAGATCCCTACCGGCGATAGGTCGTTCGATGACCGGAGGAGGAGAAGGACCCTCCGTCGTAGAGGTTGCTACCTATTTTCCTGCTCGTCTTTTGGGAGCCATTGGAGAACTGTGAAAGTTCTTGAAATTCCAAAAGAAGAAGGAAGAAGAAGAAAAGAGTTAGAGTGCTTTGAAAATTTCAAAGAGAAGTGGTGCCTTCTCTTTCAGCCCGATCAGGCTTTTATAGGCTGGTGATTGCCTAAATGTCGCCTCCTCGAAAGGAGCGCAGGTTGTCGTTTCAAATTAATTTGAAACGGCGTCTAAAGCGCCTTCCCAAGAAGCGTTACTTCAGCCCCACTAAGGGCTAACTCCGCCGTAAATCTAGTGCTGACTTAGCGCGACGCATGAATAACTTCGCTGAAAAACGTGCCTTAGCTCCACTAAAAGCACATCTCTAGCTTCGCAGATATCCTGCGATAGCTCCGTCAGATGTTTGTTCCTGACTCAGTTGGGTGTCAGTCTCTAACTTCGCCGGAAGTTTAGTTCCGCTGAGAGCTTCTAATTCCTCCTAAGGAAAGGACTTACTAAAGCTAGTCCACTTCAAGTGTTCTCGAATCAAAAAGGAGACAAAGCAGATAAGCAGAAAATAAACTTTTATTTGATTCAAAAGGGAAGATGCATTGACGCTACATCAAAGTGGTCTTTCGTACAACCGAATCATTGCTCCAAAGGTATACAAGTTGTCCTATCTACTTCTAAGGTGATAAGCTAAACCAACTAGATACGAAAGGCCTTCCTCCTGCACAAGGCCGCAATCCTTCGCATAATGGCAAATTTTGCCATCAAAGAGCTGGATCTTCTTTGATGAAAATTAGCAAAGGACCCGAGACCTTACAGGTGACGTCCGCCTTCCCGAAGTGGATCATCTCGGATAAGCGACTATCAGCCCCTTCTCGAAGTTGATCATCTCGGATAAGCGACTGCCTACTTTTTTTTTGGAGCACCCATCAGCTGCCCCAGTTTGTTCCTCCTGCTTAGGATTAAAGTTTCAACCAGAAAAGCAAGAGGTAACTTTCTGGTCTCTTTCATCAAAACAAAAGATTGGCGAACATAGCTCACTGCAACCCAAACTGGAAACAAGTTAGCAGTAAGTCAAAGGAAAAGCTGCAAAAGTGAAATGCTAAGTCAAATCCTTTGGGGCGAAGCAATTTATATCCGATTCAGTTGCAATTTAAGGATGGATTTCAGTTTCAGTTAAGTAGAGAATAGCCTCGCTTGCACAGTGATGATGAGCTAGCTCCAGCATAAGCCAAGTCCTAGCCTCGCCTATATGGCTAAGCCAGACTGATCCAGAGGGACGCAGCCTTGACCCCACCTATATGGCAAGGCTGGCTCAACTTTGAAGAGACTAAGTCCCAATTCTTGCCTATGTAGCGAACTTAGTAGGCAAGCATACAATGATCTTTCCTCGATCAAGTGAAAATGATAGCTTCGCCGGTAAGCTGGAAAATAGGGCTGAAGCCCTTCTCTGTAGATCAGTCAGATATAAAATGAAGAACAAGGGAAATCAATCCTTGAGGCAGCTGTTAAAGCTAAATTAAGGGAGATAAACTCCCTGAAGTCATCAGTTCATTGGTAAAGTCTTTGGATGACCGAGACTCACCAGTTCTTGGCCGGTTAATGACCAGAGGGGGCACTCCCACTAGTTCAGAGATCTGAGTATCTTTCTCTAGACAACCAAGAGAAGTCATGGACAGACTGCTTCTCTGCAGAGGACTTCAAGTGTCCTATTTATAGGCCTCATGGCCTGATCGCTGCTGCTTCAAGCATAGAAGCGCAAGCGAATTTAAGGCATTTACTAAGCCTTGAGAAAGGGAATAGTCTCCCACGGAAATATGCAAGGAGGGAATGATCTCCCTCGTTAATGCAAGAGAAGTTATTTCAACTTCAGGAAAGGACATAATCCTTCTCGTAACTGGCCGAAAGCAGTTGGCCTCGAGAAAGGAACGACGTTCCAAGATCAATTTGAAGCGAATCTACTCTGGGAGGCTCGGACGCAGAGCTACCCAAACACAGAGTTACCCAGACGCGGAGCTATCCAGACGCGAAGCTACTCAGAGTCGTGAATCAACACGATTCTTCGGCGAACTTATTCCAATACGGAAGTTGGATTGAAAGTGAAGCTGAACTCAACCACTATGGCGACGTTCGTACTTCACATACCATCAATCAAAGCAATTCAAAGTATTTCGAAGCCTGAACCATTCCATTGCAGACTTTCGAAAACTTTGAAGGGGTCTTGTTGACACTTTAAAAAAGACAAGATTCTTACTGGCCTAAACAATGTCTAAACTTGTTGACATTTACAAAAGACAAGTGACAGACAAGCTGACGACCAGTTCTGTACCCATCTCCGAGGGACAAACCAGCAACTTGGACTCTATTGATCCAGTGAAGCAGACAGTGAGCCCAGATTGTCTTTGAACAGACCTCAGCAGGTCTAAGATGCTAGGTTAGCTCAACACCTAGCATCACATGAGCCCAAAGGGATAGCCTCGCCTAAGAGGCTTAAGATTGCCTAACTTCGCCTTGAAGCCATTCAAAGCTCCATCAGGGAGCTAACTTACAGCTTAGCCTAAAGTGCTCAGTTAACTCCACAGAGAGTTAGCTTCGCTCAAAGCCACACGCAACCGCACAGAAGGATGTTCGGTAGCTTCACCACAGATATTATCTAGCTCCGTTGAAGAGCTTTCTTCTGACTTCGCCAAATGCTCCTTCCAGCTCCGCTGCGGGTCTTTTATGGTCAACCTTTAACCAATAAAATCTCCATATAAGATCAAATATGAGATCAAATTTGACAGCTGCCTGCCATAATCTCTTGACTCTCCTAAAACAAGTAAGAGGATCAGGGGAGATCTTCCAATTATATGGAAAGAATCAAAACAGATCAGGAGATCAACGCTACCTGCTACTTCTAGCTTCGCAGAAGCTGATTCTAGCCTCGTAGCAAGGCTACTTTTCATATTTAAACAGATTGACTCAATCTGTTTTCAGATTTTCAAGGGACAATTATACCCCTGCTCTCCCGATAAATAGCCGACCAGAGGTACAAGGAGAGAACACACACACAAGGAAAACACACACGAGGAGCACGCAAGAGGCGCGTAAACACACGCACACAAAGAGAGACGGCTAAAAAGAGATCTATTCTCTTGCTTCCAAGAATTCAGAGAATTCAGAGAATTACTTCTCTAATCAGGGTGCTGATACCCTAATACCTTCCTTCCTTTCAAGGAATCTCCGGAACCAGGCGAGAAGGAATTCCCAAGTGAAAGCGATTTGAAAAGTAACAAGAGGGTTCTACCAACCTTCTGTTCTCCGATTCCCCGAACCAGGCGAGAAGGGAATCCCATCGATCGCATCGTCAAAGGGACAAAGTGGTCGCGCGCTGACCAAACTCCTTTCGGCACACTTCTCCAGAATCTCAGAGGAGATCTACTTGTAATCTTTTTAGAATACTTGTAATTTAGCTCCTCGACCCCCCCTTTTTTTTGTAAGTTTTCCTCTTTGCAAAATCAATGGAAAACATCATCAAAATATGAAATATATGGAAATATTTTAAATCATATATATGAATGACCCTGGACCTTATAAAGTCCATTTTTGATAAAGGGTCTATTTAGGAGAAAATCGTAAAAACATCGAGGGGGATGGGGTTAAGCCTATAGTAGAGCTCACCGATAGCAGGAACACATCCTTCTTAATTGCTGAACTGGTCCCATGAAAGAGGTTCAATGTGGTAGAAACAAGCCGGACTGGTGAATCTCATGTCGAGCACTGACCTAGGAGATTACACTCCTACTTGTAGCACTAGATGCATTAATGATCTGCGCTATTATAGCTACTACCCCATTCCTATGATGACAGTGCTCATATTGTGATCGGTTAGGTTAAGCTTATGCTCTTAATAAGTCCAACGCATGTAGCGTGAGAGTTATCATTCCGATCACAGATACTTTTTGAGGACTCACCTACGTGAGAGGAACCGTGAAGGCCGCGGTTGGGGGGGCAGGCTGACCCCTAGAAACTCTCATGAGTCGGTATGTGAGCATGGCCATAATTTCAAGAAAATGAGAACTTACCAATTTGTCAATGGGACGTTCAAAAGTATAAAATTGGTCAAGTTCAATATGATGATCATAAAAGATTGGCGATTGATCCAATGTTGACTCGGGAAAAAGATTGAAATCAGGTGAAGACACCGGAGTCATTATTGAATCAGGAAGTAGAATTGAATCACAAAGTTGAGATTCAGGATCATATTCATTCTCAAGTTCTATTTCAAGAAAGGGATAACTTGCCAAAATGTCAATTTCATTTTCAAAATTTGGGGTTTGGGCAAGTTCAAATGGGTGTGCTGAAATGGAATCTTGTTTTCCAAAACAACATGATTCTTCAACTCAACAGAATGGTTAGTGACATCAGAAATGGTCAAACGGAGAGAATAGAGAGTTTGGACTATCATATCTATATCATGATTATGAACGATTTGAGCCTGAGTCATGGCTTCAAACATCTTTTCATAGTTGATTGGTTCATTGTTTTGTTGCGATTGGACTTGAAAAGATGAAGTTTGGAATTTGTGGTGAAATTGTGAGTCCGTTAGATTTTGTGATTGTTGCTTGGACTCCCAAATACTCATTTCCAAGATTGATGATTTTTTTATTTTGAACTAGTGGACTGAGTATGAATATTAAAAATATTGTGGACAAGGTGGATAAGGAGGACAAGTTGGTTGAAAATTGGGCTCGGGGGAGGTGAATCCCCATTGACTCTGTGAAGAGTTGAAATTATTTTGAAAATTTTGGTCATAAGATTGGGGGCATGGGTTATATTGATTCAGATAAGACCAATCCGGTATACTAGGTTGGTTAAAGTGATGATATGTCAGGTTGGTAATATCCGAAAAAGAGGTCGGGGTGTAATATGGATTACCATTAAAATTGAAAAAATTATTGTTATAAGCCATATCACACAGGAAATATCAGACACAACCAAAGAAAATAAACAAATAAGCAAATAAATAAAAGAAAAAAATTCTAAACTAAGTTAGGGTAGACCTTAGGCCTAAACGACTCCTAACTGGTTAGACTGTCCACGGGGGGTATATTGCTGAATCTGATCACAAGTAAATCAGCCAGGTAGGGGTAAGATTGGTGGGAGGTACCCACACAGAAGCAACGGGCCTAATTAAGCCAAACCAGCAGCCTTCGGGGTTCGCCCCTAATCCCCAACCTTAAACACCGATTTGGTAAGAGTCAAATTCAAATCAACTTCCCCCTTAGGTCAGTCTCCTATTTGAGTCCGAGTTGTCCCTAGGGCTAACGTCTACTCAGTTTTAGTAGTGAGTGAGGAGATTGTTTGTGGGCTAAGGGAGGGTAATGAATTTCCACCTTATCTTATTTATAGGACAAGCCCTTAAATCAATTTAGTGCAGTGTACAAGTATATAGAAAAAAGTAACACTCAAGTAATATTTCATACAAAAATGAACCTTATATTAAATGTTATGCACACATACCTTGGCTCCAGCACTCTTCAATAGTAAATAAAAAATATAATAAAATAGATACGTGCCTATATGCAAAGTCTAAATCATTTTAGCATTTACAATCAACTTTTTATTGTTGTGTTAAATATATATACAGTGAGTCAAATAAGGAAATAAATGCTACATAGATTAAACTATACAATTCAGCCAACCTGCAGAAAATACAGGTTAGTAGTTCACTCAGATTGCCACAGAAATGTAGCAAATCTGAGGGTTTCTGGGCTCTGCTTTCTTGAGCAGAGTCCAGGGTCACTTATGTCTATTGCAGCAAAAATTCCTTGTTGTTAAATCTATACACCAAAAACAAAGAAGAAAGTTAACCGAAAATATAAATTAAAAAGAGAATTACTTACCGTCCCTCTCCGACAATGGCGCCAAAATTTGATTGAGTTGGAACCTGCATACAAGAATACAAGAATTTCAGAACTTTTAAAATAATAGTGCAAGATGCTCAATTCTACCGCTATAGCAAGTGGCTATGTGGGTCGTGATCCACAAGGATGGACTAGCGATGGAAGCTTTTTAGTACGTTTTCTTTTATGCTACAAAGAATGGTTAAAGTTCTTCTTTTAATTCTTTAAAGAAAAGAGAAAAATGGTGTTACAGTTAAGTTAGAAAGAAAGTGGTGATCGAGAAGGTGGAGAAAATGAAGTGGATATGTACAAAGAAATTGAAAAAGATTGAAAGAAATTAGAAGATTGTGGTGTAAGTAATTACACTAAAAAAGAAAACTAAAACCTAAAAAAAAAATTACTTACCTCTTCGGCGCCTGCGTACCTTTGATCCGTGTAGATGATGTACCTTTGCTTGAGGCGAGCGAAGTATGACAAATAGTATCTTGGCCATTCCCGTATTACACTATGAATTGAAAGGGCAAGCTACATTACCATAGAAATAGATATCCATCACCATAAGCCATCAACGACACTTGCAAGGGTAAGGCAACTTCGAGGCTATCGGTTTCATTGGATCCACAAATACAGAAGAGGGAAGTAAGTGAAAACAAGAGTAAAGAAGAAAAAGAAACTTCGATTCAATTCAAATAACAATGAAAGAAAAGATCACTTACACCGATGTGACCTTTAGTACAAGCTTGCTCTCATTCCTTCATGAAAGTATCCTCTCCTCTCAGTTACATAAAGAAAATAAAAATTACGTGAAAGAAAAAAATCTAAGTTACAAACTACAAATTAGCCTAAATTCTACTCTCTTCTTGGGCGTTCCCTGTGGTCTCTGAAAAACCCTATTTTTATAGGCAAAACCCAACGGGGAGAGGCGTACGAAGATAGGGGGAGCAAACGCTCCCCCAACAACCTCCAACAAGCTGCGAAAACGTGACTTATGCCACATTTTCGCGGCCAGGGTGTGGCTAGGTGGCCACACCCGGGGGATGGAGTTGCCTGTTTGCGATCTGACTTTATCTTCAGCTGGATATTCAGTTTAGGTCCGGAATTGTGACGAAACAGCCTTTGATCTTTGGCTTTAATTGATTGATTTTGGGAGATCTGTTTTAACTGGTTTTCAACTTCTCTGATCTGCCATGATTTTCTGAGTTCGAACTAATTCTGAATTAAATCAGAATTTTGTTGGGCTTTGGGCTCGTTTCTCTTTCCTTTCCTTTAGCCATGGGACTGTATATAAATTAAACAATAATTAGGATTAAAACTAGAGTTTATTATATAATAAGTATGAGAATATGATAATAATTATGCAATATCAGCAACCGATCACTCTTAATAAGTCCAACGCATGTAGTGTAGGAGGTATCATTCTGATCACAGATACCTTTTGAGGACTCACCTATGTGAGAGGAACCGTGAAGGTCGCGGTTGGGGAGGCAGGGCTGACCCCTAGAAACTCTCATGAGTCGGTATGTGAGCATGGCCATAACGCTCCACCCCGTGACCTAATATTGTAAGCATTCTATGTGTGCTTTTCTCATTCTTGGTAAAGGGGCCTAATTCATGGCCTAGTCCATTATGTCCCTCAAGATGCGACAAAATGTCACTAAGTGTAAGTTCAAAGCCGGAAGCTACCTGCACCGATTGCATAGGATAAAATGCCCAGATATTCTTATATCTCCTATATTTTATTTGAAATTTCAATCTTTTGGGGGGGGGACTGTTGGATATTTTATTAAAATATAAAAAAGATTAAAATTCTTAAATAAACTACTTGACTTGGTCTCTAACCACTACTCCACTAATGGTGTTATTGTCATAAAAAGTGGGGTTAGTTATCATATTAGTGGGGTTAGTTATTAAGAGTTAGGGGCTAAGCTTCACTATATATATACCAACATCATGAAAGTAGAAGTAATAGAATTAAAAAAATAGAAAAAGGATTCTCTCTCTTTCCTCTTTCTCATATCAAATTTCATCTTCCTCCTTTAATCTGGGCATTGCTTACAGTTCGAGGTCACCTCCCCTTCGTGATCGTGCACACAAGGGACACCGGCAGAGAGGAGGGGTAGTATCGCTAAGGGGCACATCTGTCTTGGCTGACCGCACGAGGTCGGCGATATGCCTTTTAGTGCAGTGATCACACACCTGTAAGTACACCTAGAGGGGGGTGAATAGGTGTACGGCTAATCTATGAACAATAATGCGGAAATTAAAACTTAATTGCAACACACTTAATGTAACAAACGAGTGTAGCCGAATTCCGGCGAAGGGCTCTGGACTAACTCCTCTTGATTCCTCTGAATAAGAGTTGAGGTGCATACGAAGCTCTCGTGGTTAGACACAAGTGAGGCACACAAACAATCACAACCAAGCATATAAGTATGATATGACAATATGAATCGATGCAAGGCACAATATAAAAGAGAGAGTTAGAGTCATGGATCAAACGCAAACACCGAGATTTGTTTCAAGGTTCGAGCACCCAGCTCTACGTCCCCGCCTTCACACATAAAGATTTCCACTAACTTGTCCACATAGGACTCCCATACAGGGAACCTCCACTGACGATTTGGGGCAATACAATAACCAGGAGTACACAACTCCTCTCTCAATTACAACACAACCTCTACACTTAAAGGCTAGGCACAAAGCCACTCAAACACAATCACCTCACACTTGAGGGATGGCACAAAGCCAAACAACCAATCAACTTCTCACTAGAGGATAGGGCACAAAGCCACCACTCTAATAATCAATCTCTACCAAGAAGGATAACACAAATTAGGAGGGTTTACAACTTAGTGATCAAAAGACCACAAACCAATTCTTTTCCCATAAAACAAAGATCCTAATAGATAGGTAGATATGATAAGCTCAAGTGAGAAAATAAAGTGTTTGGAAATGAAAACAACAAAGAAAAACACTTGAGAAAATCACAAGATAGATATTCAAAGAAAGATCAAAAATCAATTCCCAAATACTTTCTTTTTCTTTGAATTTTGTAACACTTTAAAACAAATGAAGATAGATCTTTTAAACCAAAAACTTTTGAAAACTTGCTGTTTAAACACTAGAGAATGGGAGAAATTTTGCTCTTAAAAACTTGTTGAAACACTACTTCAAATGGGGTATTTATAGCCCAAAAATTCTGCCCGTTGGCTGGCAGAAAGACAAAAAGATCCAAAATCGACGGTCGGTCGACTGGCCAACGTCAAATTTCTGACCATTGAGCCTGCCGGTCGACCGCCGCCGGGGTCGACCGCGCTCAGAACCCAGAGACCAACGGCTCTCTGGCCGATCGACCGCACGGCGCCCGGGACCGGGCCAACCCGAGAGTGGGTTGACTTCAGTCAGTCGACCGCTCGGTCGAACGGCCAAGCAAGCTGGCCTGCGTGCACGTCTTTGTGTACGTCAGTCGACGGTCCGGTCGACCGACCACTGGTCCGGTCGACCGTCCCTGTTTGACACGGAGAGGGGGTTGGCTGGCGTAACGTTTCCTGGAATCAGATGGAAAAGATTACAGCGGCTTAATCTTCCGGTTACAAGGGAGGGGGAATATTGAATCTTGAATTCCCCCTTTGTTTAGTGCTGGGTTCTTCGTGTGGCGGTGGAGAGTGAATCTTGTTCTCCGTTGACCGGATGACTGTTCGGACCGTCGGGGATCTTCTCTTCGATCGGTAGAGGGAGTAACTCAGCTCCGTCTACCAAAACTCTAGAAGAGGAGGTAGGCGAAGAGCGGCTAGTACTCAGTAAGCTCGCTGAAGGGTTTTCTCTCTCTCTGTCGATGATCTCTCTTTTGCCCGATAATCGTCGTCCTCTGATAATTGTCCCCCTTAATTGTCGTCCCTCCTTCAATAGTGACGGGACTATTTATAGGGTTTTTAGGGGGTGATCGTGCCCCCTAAAAGTGCTCCACGATGAGGGCCAACTTCCCCGCTACATGGGCGGTGGATGGCGCCATAATCGGGGTAGTTGCAACCGAGACGTGGGCTTCGGGCCGACGCGCCTTGATGCTGAGACGCGGGCTTCGGGCCGACGCGCCCTGATGCTGAGACGCGGGCTTCGGGCTGACGCGCCTTGATGCTGAGACGCGGGCGTTGAGCTAACGCGCCTTGATGCTGAGACGCGGGCTATCTCTCGCGTCTTGATTGTCATATTTAGCCTTGCGCCTGGATCTTGGATCTCTGTGTTTTGGTGGCTTGTCTTGGTGATTTTTAGACAGCCTACAGAATCCCCTCCAAAGTTTTCGACATTCCGCAGTTAACTGGGACGGATTTCGAAATACTTTGGACTCTAGCTGAGTTCGCCTTCATGACTAGACTGTTGATACTCCGGGTTTAATCTTATCTGGAGTTGGTCTTCGTGAGTGTACTGTTGAACTCTTTGAAGCCCCCAGAGTTGATCATGTTGAGTGTTTAGATGCACAGTCTAAACCTCCCCGATTGCTTTTAGTCTGTCACTGGCGCGCTTTAAGCCAGGAGTGGTTGGTCGTCTGCTTGCGTCAGTGTACTGTTGAACTGATTTTGCAGAAGCAGGAGGCCAAACGCATGTTCTTTTTCAAAAAGCAGAGATGGTACTGCTGTAAAGGCGCGATTTGCGTCCTTTGGTAATGGAGACGCGACTGATCTTCAGAAGGCAGACGCGATATTTGGCCAGACTGGAAGGACGCGAATTTCTTAGAGAGACGCGACCTTCCGAATGCATTCATGGAGAGGCTGACGTGGCATGTCCATCGAGGAGGTGCGTTCTTTGGGCGCGAATTCTGTGCCATGTCATGATTACGCCGCCAGCTCGCCTAGGGAACCGGCGAAATTTCGCCTTTTGGCGTGCGGATTTCCTGGTTCATTAAATGAACTGCTCCACGTGTCGATTGCTGACTCGTGACGGGGTTGCGACGCATGATCTTCTCCGTTCAGAAACGATTTGGTTACACGCGTCAAGCGGTGACTCGCTGCAGCGTCTACCGGGCCACACGCCGCGTATCTTCGCGAATCCCTGTGCCTATAAAAGGCAACAGTTGGAGAGATGCATCTTCTTCTCCGAACGCACTCGCTGAAAAAAAAAAGAATTTCCTTCTCTGTTCATCTTTGAACTTGTTCATCTCCTTGCTCGGATTTCTGAACATCAATGGCACCCAAGACTAAGCCAACTGCATCGTCCTCAAAGGCGACCGTCGCCGAGGCCCAGAGGGGCGGCTCCTCCTCTGCACAGGACGTCGTTCTCCCAGGTCTCCAAGGTAAAGGCCTCTTAGGCGGAAGTTTCGCCATTAAAGAAAGTTTCAAAGAACTTTTAAGAACCCTTAACACGTGATTTTCAAATCGTGTTTGATTCCCAGACGCAGTCTTTGGGATGATAACCGAGGCGCGGGTTTGGACCCTCGCGCCCTTGAGTCCTGCGCTTCAGATTCTTCACTTAGAATATTTTCTATTTGTGAAGGGTTCAGACGCGGACTTAGTTTACAGAACACGGATTTGATCCTTGCGTTCTGTTTCATCAGCTGCTGATTTTGATGAATCTGGCACCCGAGTCCAAGTACTTCGACATCTGGGGATGTGAAAGGAAGGGGGTTACCCTCCTTAACTTCTGGCGATTATGGTAGTGGAAAGGTTAAGGTGGATAACTCCCTTCTTTTCGCACCCAGAAGTGACATCAAGGAGAATGTTGTGGAGACGCCGATCCCATAGGTCTGGACGCGGATTTGATAATTCCTGCGTCCAGTGCCTCTTCTGCGTGGATGCGCAGGTCTGGACGCGAATTTGATAATTCCTGCGTCCAGTGTCTCTTCTGCGTGGATGCGCAGGTCTGGACGCGGATTTGATAATTCCTGCGTCCAGTGTCTCTTCTGCGTTCGGATTATGAACACTTAGCATTTTTTTCTATGCTTTTGATAGAGTATCTAACTAAGTGTCCTTTTCTTTTCGCAGCGCCACGCCCTGCTACTTCACTCGCCAAGAAGTGCCACTTTGGTCATGTAGGTGGTGCTGACCGGGATTTGACTTTTGTATTGCAAAGGACTGTTCCTGTGACTGCTGACAAATCACCAGATCGCAGAGAGAGGCTCTCAAATGTTGACATGAGAACTCTTCGTGTTTATGACTGATGCAGCATTCGCAACAGATGCTGGCATCAAGCTGGAGAAGCCTGCCTTCTTCTTCGGAGATCGTATCCACGAGGGCGGCCATAGCGTGTATGACGGAACTTACAAATGGCTCCGTCAAATAAAGGGTGGAAGATTCTTTCTTCCAGACATGGAGAGGATGTTCCCGCTGTCCTACTTCCAGCATATGTCCGTCCCTCGGAAGATGGAATGGGACCTTGCTC
This sequence comes from Agave tequilana, assembly GCA_038442645.1. Classification (NCBI taxonomy): domain Eukaryota; kingdom Viridiplantae; phylum Streptophyta; class Magnoliopsida; order Asparagales; family Asparagaceae; genus Agave; species Agave tequilana. The sequence continues at coordinate 12,935 of JAVJIF010008351.1, read as the reverse complement.
GATATGTTCCCGAGGTCACTCTCGGTGATTTGGGCTCCCACAAAGTATACCGTCATGATAGCCATGATAGGTCAGTTATCGGCCTTTTCCCTGGGTCGCGCAGGACTGAGGTTCCAGCTGGGGAGATACCACAACTTGGCACTACCTTCCTCAACGCCTTCATGGAGGCGGAGGGTGACTACCCGGTTGGGTTCCGTGCGCCGGGGTGGGTCCGTTCCACGGAGAACTATTGGTGGGGCAGGATGGTCGGCTTTGTCCTTACCGAGCTCGGGGGCCTGCTAAAGCGCGTGGGACTGTACTAGGCAGTCAGGGCCGTGCAGTGGGGGATCCCTCAAAGCTCTCAGAACTTCTTCGGGATTCTAGAGCGTTATAATCCTTCGACGGGGACGTTCTTCACTCCGGTCGGAGAGATGGGCCTTGCTTGCACGAGCTGCACGAGGTCTCGGGGCTGTCGACAGGGGATATTCCCTATGAGGAATATGTCCCGACCGCTGTGGAGCTTCGCTATGTGAAGGAGGAGTTTCCCCTCATATATGAGACCTACTGGGAAGTGCTATGTCACTTCCACATTTGCGGCCAGATAACCAAATGGCGGTCGCAGGGAGTCAAGCAACTGTCTTGGGCAGTTACTTGTTCAATAATGTCAACACCAAAAGACCACCGGATAACCCGATTGGATCCCAGCTCTGACAGGGAGATCGAAGACAGGATCGACCAGGCTCCGAACAGCTTCTACACCACGGAGTCGAACGAGGATGGTTTCGACCCTGACTTGGTTTTTGAAAGCTTTCACCATCAAGCCCGGACTCCTATCTCCGATCGGGCGCTGTTGGCGGGCTTTCTGATGCTGTGGCTGAAGCGCTGTGTGGTGCCCACACTGCCGCATGAAGTCATTGTTGCTGACGTGGTGTACCCGGCGGTGCTCCTGGCTCATGGGAACCCCATAGCCCTTCTCCCGGCCGTGGCGGCTGGTATTCAGAGCGGGCTGCGGGCGCTCACTAAGAGTTTCTGCGAGCCACCAAAAACTGCAGACTCCGAGGGAAAGCCGTATGTTGACTCAGAGGGGAGTCCGACGGTGAAGCGTCCCAACCCTCGTGTCGAGCTGCTTACACGTACCTTATGCTTGGTACGTGATGCATTGCCCTTCTTTGATGACGGCAGCGCGTTGGAGGGAGAATTCTGTCCTTTCGTACAGCGGTTGGAGGGTTCAAAATGGCGTGATCCTTACATATATTACGTCCGGAAGTGCCTTTCAGACCCTGCAAACTACCAGCTCAATCGCTGCCTCCTCCAGATCCCTGATGCATCTTTCGGGGATCTACTTGTTGATCTGTTGGCCCAGATGACTTCACGAGGTTATCCGCGGGGCCTTCTGGTGGTTGTTAAATATCCGGCCCGGATATGTGCTTTTCCGGCAAGGGACGTCATGTACCATTGAGCCGTACATGCCGAGTCGCTTCGCTCGACAGTTCGGCTATGATCAGCTCTATGTCGGGAACCCCAATGCTAAACTCGCCTTCGAAGGGAACCTGTTCGAGGGTGCTCGGGCCTGGTACTATAGTGTGGCTGGAGGGACGGGAGTATCTTTTCGTCTACCTCTCGAGGGGCCCAAGTGCCGTACGAGTTTCAGCTTCTGTACTTGGTACTCTCAAGCCATCCAAACGCCAGACTTTTTCCGGCGTCTTCATGCATTGAGAGCATCAATGCAAGTCTCGAGGCCAAGACTGATTCTAGTAAACCGACAAAACTCGTAGAACAGTACCTGAAGGCCCAAAAGGAGGTCGGGCGAAGATCGAGGAGGGAGCCCCCAGCAGTGAGGGCGGAGCCGCGACCGCAAGGGCAGAGCCACCAGCGACAAGGGCGGAGCCACCAGCACGAGGGAGGAGCCGCGGGCCAGGAGGTCTAAGCAGTTGGCGAGCAAGCGTCATCGACGCTCTGCTTCTATCGCTGAGCCTGCCCCAAAGAAGGATCGGAGGGATTTAACGGCTGAAGTCTCTCAATCCGGAGACATCTCTGCCGGAGTTGAGGCTCCTCCTGAAGACGTCCCTGTTAGGGTTGAGGAACCGTCGGAAGATGAAGATTTCCCCACCCTAGTCCGTGCTCCTAGGTCGCGCAGCAAGACCGTGGAGGAAGGGGAGCTTGTTGAAGAGTCCCACCGCCGCCGAAGATGACGAGTCACTGGAGGTTGACATAATGACTGGAGGGGATGTTGAGATTGCAGGCCTCTCAGTTCAACCCGAGCCTTCTTCTGCTCATGATGGGAGAGACGAGGCACAGCAGCCGGGGTCTCCTAGCATCTTCATTTCCAGTCTTAGGGCAGTCGACCCTAGTCCTACTACTGGGGTATTGGAGGTAAGGCTCCTGTTGCGGAGCTTCCTCGTGTTGCGCTGTCGTCTTCTTCGTTATCGGGGGAAAGCGACTTCGAAGACGAGACCGACTATGGTGATGAACCTGCTCTTCCTGATCAGAGCAAATTCTTCCACATCTCGGAGGAGGAAATACATGAGGGTGAGCCATCGACTGCACCATCGCTGGCGATTATCCCTACTGAAGGTATTCTTTCCATCTTCTGTCTATTTTCTCTTTGCATATTGAAGAGGATGTTCTAACATTCTTCTTTTATGCTGCAGGGCCAACCGAAGATGCTGAGGCTACAACCTCCTCGCGTATCGAGGAGATGGTGAAAGAGTTGACCCGGCCCGAGGGGATTGAGGTCTCGGCTGCTGAGATACCCTCAAGGGGGGCAGCTGTTAAAACTGGGGAGCCTTCCACTCTGCCAGAAGAGGAAGCAACCACTGAGGCTGAGGAGGCTCTCACTCTGCCAGGCGAGGAGGTTACTGCTGAAGCCGAGGAGACTTCCGCTCCGCAGGATTTGACGTCTCCGGACCTCCAACCTGGTAAGGCAGCTCTGATGCTTTAAATGTTTAGCTCTTCTATCATTGTGGCTAACATCGCGATAACTTGTAGAGAGGACCGAGAGGGCTCATGTGGAGAGTCCCATGGTTGGCACCCTTCCAGAAGGCCATACAGCTCAGGTCTCGGTGGAGGTTTCTGAGGAGGTCGTGCTTACTACTCCCTCATTGGCCGTGAGGCTCCTGCAGAGGTAGTACCTCCGGAAGCGTCAGCGGCCAGTCCAGCTCTTGTTGTCTCGACGGCCAGCACGACTCTTGTGCGAGAAGATCCGCCTTATATCCCCTATCCTGTGACAGAAAAGGGGTCGGGAAGCTTCCTAGGTGGTGAAGACATGGGGGAACTGGCACGTCAGATGGTGCAGCAATTCCTTCGCTTCGATGGGATCATGTATTGACTCATCTTACGTGGAAACAGCACGTTCCAATTTGCCCAGACGCTTCTTAAAAATCTGGCCGTGAACGTCGAATTAACTGGAGGCCCTTCACTTGCCAAGGCGTGTCTACGGTGTGGTAGAGCAACTGGGAGACTACCTACAGGAGCTGGAGTCTTTGGAAGATGCTGGCTCTTTTAGTGAGGCCCAGGCCACCCTGACTAGGCTCCTAGCTGCTCAAGAACGGAGCGACAGGAAGCGGAGGCACAAATCGCTGTAGAGATCCGCAATCTCGAATATTCCCAGGCTGAATGTCAGAAACTAGCTGGCGATTCAAGGGAATCCGAGCTTGTCATGCAGAGCACAGAGCAAGTCATCATCAGGGCTCGGGACACCATTGCCAAGGCAGAAGTGGTGCTTGCGCTCAATGAGGAAAAGCTTGCTGTCATCAAGAAGCAGCTAGAGGAGCAACAAGCTGCTAGGGCGCGAGCTGAAGAAAGTCTGTCTCTACATTCTTCCAGGGTGGAATCTCTGCGAACGCAGCTGGCCGCAAGAAATTTCTTATCCGAAGAGGAGCTGCGGAACCGGGCTATTATGGAAGCTGAAAGGACGCGCCAACACGAGATTCACCGCCTTAGGGAACAAATCCGTACCTTGGCGAACCAGGACATTTAGCCTTCTTTTCTTTTCCCCCTTTTTTGTAAAGAAGAGGACACTCTGTTTGAGTGTTTGTATCCACTTTTACTGTTTATAATAAAGTTTGAAAAATTTTGCTCCATCTTCTTTGCTCAGCTGTAGGCGAATCCAACTCCTGGTAACTGGCACTTAGGTAAGACTAAGTTCTGTTAATGAAACGCGGCCTTGACTCTGAGTCTTCTTAATGAGACGCGACATTTGATCCATAAAGTGAGACGCGGTCGTCAGTCCACAGGAACTTAGATTTACTAAGTCCTTTTGATGAGACGCAGCGTCAATCTCAGAGTGATACGCGGTCTTCTTGATGAGACGCAGCATTGATCGATAAAGTGAGACGCGGTCGTCAGTCCATAGAGTGAGACGCAGCGTCAATCACAGAGTGAAACGCGGTCTTCTTGATGAGACGCAGCATTGATCCATAAAGTGAGACGCGGTCGTCAGTCCATGGAGTGAGACGCAGCGTCAATCACAGAGTGAAACGCGGTTGCTAAGAAAGACGCGGATCGATCAGACACGGGATACGCAGCCTCGAGCGACTTTCCCATCTGCATTCAATGCAGCATGACTTTAAAAGATTTTTAGGAGATCTTTGAACGTCAAGTCTTCACCATCGATTGGGTTTCCGGGTCATCCGTTGCTTCCCAAGACAGTTATCCACGCGTCAGCCTCTTATTGGGTTCAGGCGTTAATGCTCTTGCATGCAGAACCGACGCTGGCGGTTGAAAAACCGGCGCACTTCGACGGTTTCCAAAGCAGCGCTCCACGCGTCCGTTTTGATTGGGCTTTGACAGTTGTGCGCGACGGTTTCCGATTGATGCCCCATTAATGACAGTTATTAGGGACTGCCTATAAATAGAGTGCACCCTCTCCCTCTTTAACAATCCAACTTAGACTGTTTTCATTTGTTTTGCTCCGAGAGAAGTCTCGGCCTGAATTATCTTTCAGAGAACCGTCTTCATGGATGAAGGTGACCCCATGATGAAGATGACCCAGAGCTCTCATGCCTCTGTTTGGTCTCTTCAGAAGGAATCCTCTCTCATGTCATCTTGCGCATCCGCTTTTGGATGCAAAAGAGGTCAACTCTGGACAGAGGTTTCTGCTGGTATGTCACCCCGATGATGTCCATACCTGTATTTTGGCATAGGCATCCGAATGAAATTCTGGTGCATTCCTATTCTGGAATTTGTGCTGGTGACTTGAACTTTTCTGAACGCGGGCTCTTGACGCTGGCTTTGCTCATGGCTATTACCTTGGCGCGTTTCAGACCTGAATCTTGCAACTCCTGTTCACCCAACAGAGAGATGGCAATTTTCGCGTTTGAAGTTTTTTCGGCGTCTAGTACATAGACGCAGGTGCAAACTGAGACCGCGTTTGAATCCTGGGAGTGGCACAGTTTTGACTCGCGTCTGTTTCTGCTGACGTGGTGGTTTGACTGTGCAGATCATTTCCGCGTCTGAAGTCTTCAATGACTGCCGCGTCTGTTACTTAGTTTTCTTTTAAAGTATACTAAGTTCCAGATTTTCTGATTCTCTTATTTGTTCTTTGCAGGTTCGCTGGTCTCCTGGAAGAGTGCTTCAACCGGCGAGCTTGCTCAATGTTCGTTTGTAAGAGAGTAAATTATGGTCCTCGTCGTTTGTAAGAGAGTAAATTATATCTCTGACGAGGACCCAAATCTCGCCAAGGTCTCTTCAGATCTCCTGCACCACTCTTGCCTGATGGCAAGAGATGGTCAGGGTATGCATGACGGCGATGAGGTTCCGGCGGTTGCGGTGGCAGAGAGGATCCTCTTCCTCTCCATCCCAGAAGTGACATCAAGGACAGTCCATGTCCTTTGGATGGCCTGCGGGGGAAAGATCAACTCTTGAACGAAGGGTTGCAGGCTCTTCTGTGCCACCGGGACCTCAAGAACACCATTGCTCCTGGCTTAGTCAGCTAGGGCGCTTTCGAAGTTGGCGTCGTGCATCAAAGTGCAATCGGTTCCAACAGTCGCCACAATTTGGCACTTCTTCAGACATCATGCACTTAGGATCAGATGCGGCTTCAAGGAGTGAGTACGGCCTCAGAGAGAGAGAGGGACTTCTTTGTACTCCTTAATTGTAACACTCAATCTTAATGTATAAGAGAGCGTTTTGTATCACTTTCATGTGTTTGGATATGAATAAAAGTGACACTTTTCTTTTGCCTCTTTCTGTTGTCTTGAATGTTTTGGTTGAAGAAGCAAAAGAATGATTTTGGTGGACCCGCCACTTTATAAAGAAAGTGATAGGGGGAATGCGTACTCCCAGAGAAGGTGAACTTTTGTCAAGTGTCTGGGATTGACTTGATTCAAGGTCAGCTGGGAATTTGATAAAACATTGTCAGCGGTGTAATGTTAACCTAACAATGTCTTTAGGTGGCCTGTTATTCTGTTGAAGAGAATAACAAGTGAAACTAGACCCGCGAGGAATCTAGTAAAGCTTTTACCGTTAGAGGTGTGATATTAACTTAACGGGTTGGAGATAGTCTTGTCAGAAGTGTGGTGTTAACTCGACAAGGATGTGAGTCAGAGGTGTGATATTACTTAACTCAGAATGTCACTGTCATAGGTGTAATGTTTAACTTAACAGTGAGGTAATGCTAGAGGTGTGATGTTGAACTTAGCATTGGTCATCTCGACTTAGACGAGGAAGTCGAGGAACGGTCATGGCCATAGGTGTATTGTTGAACTTAGCGATGACTCGGATGCTAGAAGTGTAGTGTTAACTTGGCATCGTCCATTTCAGCTTCGATACGGAAGTCTGAAGAAAGGTGACTATCAGAGGTGTGATATTACTTGACAGGCACTCGATGTACTGCTTAGAGGTGTAATGTTAACTTAAACAGTAGTTTGTCAGAGGTGTAATGTTAACTTGACAAGAATTGGCTCGTGATAAGAGCAATTTGAGGACCTGTCATTCTATTGATGAGAATTGACAAGTGGAATTTGAAATGCCAGAGGTATAGTGTTAACTGACAAATTTGAGAGTTTGTTACTCTATGCAGAGTTAACAAGCAAAGTTTATACCCGACAAAGAGTATTCATTACCAGAGGTATAGTGTTAACGTAGTAATGATTGCACTTTGTGGTCCTACCATTCTATGGATGAGAATTGGTAAGGGATTTTGGAGGAAAGAGGTGGACTCGAGTCCACTTAGGATTTTTAGCAAACCCTCAGCTATCAACGGATTTGACATGCCTTTACCAACTACCGTTTGAGTTGGGCTAGCCATGCTATTCCCCTCAGCATGATGAGTTGTCGAAGACTTATGTTGGGCTTAAAGGCCAACATTTTCCTCTATCCTTAGCCGTCGAGGGCGTCGGATCAAATGGGAACGTGTCCCTTAGGATTTTTAGCAAATCCTCAGCTGTCAACGGGTTTGACATGCCTTTACCAACTACCGTTTGAGTTGGGCTAGCCATGCTATTCCCCTCAGCATGGTGAGTTGTCGAGGACTTATGTTGGGCTTAAAGGCCAACATTTCCCTCTATCCTTAGCCGTCGAGGGCGTCGGATGTTTGATCAGAGGTGTACTTTTAACTTGATCGGAAGAAGGGTACTATTAAGGATAGTATTTTTCAAGAATTTGCCATTGATCGGCATCATGAGTGTATCGCCATTTGAAGTTATGAGGCGATATGATCCATTTGAGTAGACTGACTCTACTACAAACGGTCCCTCCCATTTGGGCTGAAATTTTCCTTTTGTCTTGTGCGTCATGACCATGGGTCTTCGGACAGCTAAGACAAGGTCGCCTTTCTTGAAAGTTCGCGCTTTGACTTTCTTGTTGAAGGCTCTGGTGATACGAGCTTGGTAAAGCTCAATTTGTTGTTGGGCCTGCAAACGCTTGTCGTCTAAGGCTTCCAACTCCTGGAGTCGCTGCTGATGCTTCTCCTCAGTTGTCATTTCCGCTGTCAAGGTGACGCGTAGAGAGGGAATTTGTATTTTCAATGGAAGGACGGCTTCGCATCCGTATACAAGGAAAATGGCGTGGCTTTAGTTGGGGTTCGCACCGTTGTGCGGTAGGCCCATAAGCATTCACCCAGCTTTTCGTCCCAGTCTCGTTGACTTTCGAGACGAACTTTTGAGAAGCTTGCAATAGTCTTGTTGAAGGCTTCTGCAAGACCGTTAGCAGCAGGATAGTATGCCGTTGAGGACACACTCTGGATTCTGAACTTCGCGCAGAATCTCTGGAAAGCCTGGCTAATGAACTGGGGTCCATTGTCATGGATGATACGCCGAGGCACACCGAAGCGGTAAATAACGTGATGTTTCACGAACTTGATCACGTTAGAAGATTTCACCTCTTTCAAAGGGATAGCTTCGGCCCACTTAGAGAAGTAATCGGTTATCGCTAGAATAAACTGATGTCCTTTCGATGATGGTGGGCTGATAGGGCCAACTACGTCCATCCCCCACATTTCAAACGGCCAAGTAGAGGTCGTTGAGTGGAGGTACCCTGGTGCTTGATGGATGAAATCGCCGTGTATTTGGCAGGCGTAACATCTCTTAGCATAAGCGACAGCATCGGCAATCATTTTGGGGCAAGTAACCCATCCTTTGTAGTCGATGTGCCAATTTCGGGCCAGGTTGATGAGCTCCACAAGTACCATCGTGGGCTTCTTTCAATACTCCTTGGGCTTCTTTTGATGAGAGGCATCGGAGCAGGATCCCGTCATGCGATCGACGATACAATGTTCGCGAAATCGCATTATAGTAGAATTTGGGGGCTTTCCTCCGAATGGCGGCCGCCTCCTTGGTGTCTTCGGGCAGAATGCCGTATAAGACAAAATCAATGTAGGGGAATCGCCAGTCTTTAAGCCCTGAAGCGGTCGACACTTCAAGTGTTTCTTTACCGTGATGATCTTCCGCTGACCCCGGGTAGTCTCCGAGGGGAATTTTTGGACAGTATAGGTCGTGGCTATAGACGAATACTTTCTCCATTGCTCCAGCTGGAAGAGCTAAGGAAGCAGCGAGGGATGCGAGTGCATCCGCATGGCATTTTGCCTGCGCGGTACATGGTCGATGTAGAAGTTTGAAAACCTTTCGGCCATGTGAATTGTCGCGTTGTAGTAGGGTACTAGATCTTCATGTCTGGCCTCGTACTCTCCGCGAACTTGGCTGACGATGAGTTTAGAGTCACCGTAAGCCTCGAGATTTTTAACGCCAATCTCATCGGCGAATTGCATCCCAATCAAAAGAGCGTTGTATTCCGCCACATTGTTGGAACAAGGCTCCGTTAGCGAGACAGCTCGGGGATCACATAATTTTGTGGGGAGATAGTACTACTCCTACCCCCGCCACTATGTGTCCCTTTGGGCTTGTCCTTGATGCACCGTCGAAGAAAAGTTGCCATACTTGACTTTCGAACAACGTCTGAGTCAGGCAGACTTCGGCGGCCTCGTCTGGAGATCCTCATAGAGTTTGGCTGCCCTCGGATCTGGGTGTTCAGCTAAGTCCGCCACCGCTTGCCCCTTAATAGCCTTTTGTGGCAGAAAATGCATCTCATATTGTGATAGCAATATGGCCCATTTTGCCAGCCGGCCATTTAGTGAAGAAGGCTTTGTCATAAGTAACCTCAGAGGGTTGACTTTTGATATGACATTTATAGTCTGGCTCTACCAGATAGTGTCGCATTTTCTGAATGGCGAACACTAGTGCCAAACATTCCTTCTCGATCGGGTTGTACCGATGTTCGGCTCCGATCATTGTTCTACTCAGATAGTAGATTGCTTGTTCTCGTCCTTGTTCATCATTCTGAGCTAGTAGAGCTCCCAGGGAATGATCCATTGCTCGGACGTACACCAGGAAAGGCTTTCCGGACACCGGAGCTGCAAGGACTGGTGGTTGGTTGAGGTAGTGTTTGATCTCCTCAAATGCTTTTTGACAAGCGTCGTCCCAAATGAATGAAACACCCTTTTTCATCAGTTTGGCGAAGGGTTGGCATCTCCCGGAAAGGTTTGATATGAACCTGCGGATGTACGCCAATCGTCCTTGTAATCCCCTGAGCTCCTTGAGGCTTCTGGGGGTTTGCATCTCTTGGATAGCGCGGACTTTCTCTGGATCCAAATAGATTCCTGTGGAAGTCACAAACAAATCCTAGGAATTTGCCACTGGCTACCCCCAGGAAGGATTTGGTGGGGTTCATCTTCAATTGATGAGCCCGCATGATGTCGAAGACCACCTTCAGGTCTGCTATGTGATCACCTTTAGTGCGACTCTTCACCGCGATGTCATCGACATAGCATTCCACCGTTTTTCGCATTTCCTGATGGAAAATGGCGTTCATGGCCCTTTGGTATGTTGCCCCTGCATTTTTCAGTCCGAAGGGCATGACGGTGTAGCAATATACCCCTAGAGGAGTCCTGAAGGAGGTATGCTTTTCATCATCGGGATACATCTTGATTTGATTGTATCCTGAGAACCCGTCCATAAAGGACATTCGCTCGAATCCACAAGTATTGTCAATCATGACATCTGTGATGGCAATGGGAATTCGTCTTTGGGGCAGGCCTCGTTTAGATCACGAAAGTCGATGCAGATCCGGATCTTCCCATTCTTCTTGGCGACGGGGACGATGTTGGCTACCCAGTCGGGATGTTGTTCTTCCCGGATGAAGCCAGAATCGATGAGCTTTCTGACTTCTGATTGAATTGCCTCCATTATCTCTGGACGGAACCGTCGCTGCTGTTGTTTAACAGGCTTCATGTCCGGATTGATGTTGAGGCGATGCATAGCCACTTGAGGATCAAGTCCAGGCATGTCCTCATAATTCCAGGCGAAGACATCTATATACTCTTGTACAAGAGATATTAGATCCTTCTTCTCTGGAGGCGACAGGCCGTCACTTATGAAGATGGGCTGGGGTTGGTCTCATCTCCTAGGTTGATCTGAACAACCTTGTCATCTGTGGGTGGCTCACGCTGTTCAAAGCGGATATCCCAAAGAGCATTCAAATGTTTGATCCAAGGATCTGTATCAGGTTGAATCATTTCTTCAACTTCATCTTCCAGATGGCCTGTTGAAACCATGTTTACTGAAAGCCCTTTGAAGATGTTGCCGACACTGACATCTGACTCCCATGATGTGTCTGAAGAGCAATCGTTGCTCGACGATTCTTGAGAATCAGAGGCTGATGGGACCGGAGTTGATACATAGCCCAACCCCCTGCGCGTCCGATGATAATAATCGGGGGCCTTCCCTTTTGGCACAAAGGATCGAAGTAGCGTCCTCCTTCCTTTGCCGAAGTTCAACCCGGGCTTGTTGGTTATATCGTACCCCATTTGTTTCATCATTCTGAGTGCTTTCGATTCATAATGGTCGAGCTGAGGGGATTCCTCCTCGCTTTCCGATTCCTCGCGGGGCATTGGTTCAGACGAGATTCGCCCAAAAAGTATTGGTCTTTGGCCTTTTCGTCTTGCCGGAACCAAGAATATAGATTCCTGCGCATCGCCATTATCCTGGTATGTCCCGAAAGATGATTTTACTGGTACATGCAATGATGTCAAAGCATCCATTGCCGACCAGATGTCATCGTCTACGTCGGTAGTAGTATCCGACGGTATTGAATCGGATGCACACGCAGAAAAATATTCAAAGTCTAGATTCTCATTAATATACCAACCGCCTGCATCGTCGGTGGTATTATCAACATCGAGCTTATTAGTGCTCTTTACAAGTGGTTTTAACTCCACAGGCACTTTTCTTGCTCGGGCTCAGTGTCAGCCTCATTACCAGAGTCTGGCGCCTCCAGTTGCGGGGTTTCATCTACCGGATCCTGATATAAAAGGGAATCCGTGAAATAATTCTCGACTCCCTTGAACGGATACCTTTCGGCAACCAACGTTTGCACCTTCCCACTCGCGTCAATGTATTTCATGACTTGGTGAAGAGTGGAGGGAACGATGGAGTTGCGGTGAATCCATGGTCGTCCTAGCAGCAGATTGTAGGAAGTGTCGGCGTCGATGACATAGCATGTCACCTCCGACTTGAGGCTCCCAATCTGGCACTTGAGCTTGATCTTCCCCATTGGACGGGTGCCGTTGGCATTGACCCGTAGATGGTCGTCTGTGTAGGGCTCAGACGGTGGGTAGGGATGCCGAGGTGTTGCATGACTCGGCGGGGCATAATGCTCAATGCGGACCCTGGATCTACCTGAATGCGGTTCACCTCAGATGATCCGATGTAACCTGTGAAGTACAGGGGTCGATCATGTTTCCCTTTCACCTGCATATCATCTGCCGTGAAGGTGATGCAGGGGGCATTCTGGGAAGTGTGGAGGCAATCCTCTACATCTTCCTCTTCGGCACCTGGGTCACGAAGGCCTCAGCATTCGCCAGAGCTTCTTGCAGAGCCTCTCTGGTTGACTTTGATAGCCTCAGGAGTTCATACAAGGTGATGCGTGCCGGGATGTTGGCTAGTTGAGCCAAGACATCGAAGTGGTAAGGTGTCGAGGATCCTTCCGCTGCACCTTTTGGAAGGGCTCGAGAGAATCGAGTCTCTTTCTGCTTCGCCACAGGTGGCTTTGCGGAGGGCTTGGCTGGTTCTACGGCCGGTTGCGGAGAAGCCGCTGCCGTCTCGCCGTACTGCTTCAAGTATGCCTGTCCTGAACGGGTCCCCGCCATCGGTTGGCTGGGCTCTGCGGCCAGGACTATTGTTTCCTCTTCTGAATCAGTCAGCGAGGGAACATCATCCTCTGCTTCTCGGGAGGAAGCACATACCACATGGCAGGACGAAGCTTTTGCCTTGCCTTTGGACTTCCTGTTGGTTACAGTAGTCCATTGTTGTTCATCGACGAGGTCAGGGTGGACCCACATGGTTTCCCCCTGAGGTGTAGGGACGGCTACCAAGCCCTTCTCCTGCTGCTGGTGAGGGTCTGTGTTGACCACTCTTAATTCGCCCCTTGGAATAGGAGTTACCCCCGCAGGCGTTGGAGGTTGT